>VWZN01009892.1:540338-611264 GCA_013396955.1 Regulus satrapa | reverse complement strand
TATATATATGATACCTGTAGCTACATCACAGAAAAATATGGTCCATTTCTGCAAGCCCATCTGTTTCTAACAACTTGATGCTGCACAGAGCTGCTCTACAGCAAGCAATGTGCATAAGGAACTGAGTAAGAATCAGTCTGAAGGATCTGTGACTTAAAAACTAAAGCATTTCTTTTCTTTCCTAACAATATAATTAGGGGGGGAAATGTAAATATAAGAAGGAAAAAAATACTAGCAAGTGTCCTGAAGGAGTAAGCTAAAAAAATAGTTCTACTTGTGCAATCAGATGAACTGGATGAAGGGCATTCTTCCTTTTGTTTAGAATGATAGTATTAAAATGATTAGAATATTCATAGGAATACCTCTGACATACAGGCAGACCAGGGTGGTTCTCAAATACACTAGTTTTCAAAACAATTGCATCAGTTATATTTTATCAAACATGCAGACTTAGTGTATCTCTTTATACTGCAGCAAAAACATTGTGCAAATTGATTTCGTTATGAAACACACTACCTTGAGTATGACCTACAGGACTCTTAGGGAGTTCAGCAATCACTAGAAGACAGAGATGCAGTATAAAAGCTGCAGGACAATAAAGTAAAAGACTAGAGATGGAAAATTTTCTTTCTCCATACAGACCTGATTTTCATTATGAAATTATGGTTGCCTACATTTTAATGGCTTTTACAATCACTGTAAGTGCTGTTACTCCTAGATACCTACTATTGTTTTGTAGCTCTTTTTATGGTGTAAAAATCTGTGGAGTGCCACATCTGAAATCACTGAGTGCAGTGGGGCTTTTGTCAGGGAAGTTATATAAGTAAATGCTTCTTGTATAGCAGGATCATAAGAACACAAGGACCCAAGCATGACCCTGTACAATAACATCAAACCACATTTGAATATTTCTTAAAATCAGTATATCTGTGCAAGTGGAGTACATAACATTATGTATAAATTCCTGAAAAGGTGCTTGAGTTGTAGCTTTGGTGTTCATACTATCTTCCAACTCTTTCTGGGCCAGTTAGTGAGTTTTTGTAATGAAGATATTAATAAAACATTAGATAATATACTGACATGAATCCTTTTGATCACCCAGTGTCTGTCAGATGCAAATTATTTACGTCTAAATGGGGAAGCCTAAAGGTTAGAAACTCTATATTGTGTTACCTTTTTTTTTTGATTTTCCGGTCTCCTTATATTGTCTTTAACTGTTCAGCCTTGCAGTGTCTGGCATCCAAATTTTTAGAAAGCTGAAGTGAAAAGAAAAAAAAGAAAAAATCAAACAACCAGATGTACCAAAAGTGAGTCTTATTGGGGGTAAATATATAAAATAATGTACTATACTGAAGTATTTTAATATTTCTTTTAATATTTTAGTTTCTTTTAGTATGTATTAGAATTACACTACTTTTCCCCGTTCCTTTTCTTAATTCCTTTTTTTTTCTCCTTAGAAAAGCCAAAAAAATCATGTTATGAGCACTGCTTATTAATCTTTCTGAGGACTAAACTGTAAAACAAGCAAGTATACATTTGAACAGCGCATATTTGGGTATTGTAAAAGTAAATTGTCCAAGTCATATGCTGCACCATTTTACTCAAGATTGAGTTCTACAATGTCATGTAGCCCATGAACTTGTCTTTATTAGGACTTCGCATGCGTATACCAATCCTCACACATGCTGCAGCAGGACGTTTTCTGAAAAAAAAAATGTATTTAAAAGAAAATGCATTGGAATTCAAACTGTATTTCTTTCTATTTTAGTAGCCAGTTGCCCTCATTTTACTTTTTGGAAAAACACTACTTGCACAATTTAACTGATATGCAGAGTTAAGATGCATGCTTCCTTCTTTTGAAAGAAATATTATTTTAAGAATAGATCATTCTCTTTGTATTACCTGTCAAAAAAAAAAAAAATTAAAAAAATCAGAATTAGTCTTGATTTGGTTTGCTTTTCTTGCCAAAATTGTTCATAGATATGAAAGCTTAACAGGATATTTTAGTTTTATTTAGCCATAAATAACAAAGAAAGAATAAGTGTTTATAAATGAAAATTAGTTTGGGAAATTGGAAACAAAACTGAGCTGTATAGATGATACGCAAATGAAGAAAAAATAATATAAACAAATGCAGGTAAATCAAGTTTATCTAAATTAGGCTGTAGGTAGATGGAGAAGGGGTCTTAGTGTTTCACTGCTATTTAAGTTTTGCCAAATTTAAGTGTGCACACTGCAGCTCAGATAATGAGAAAAATAAAAATAAGAAAAACCAGAATCATTGAAATGCAGTTGTTGAGCCTGAGTGCATCTATCAAATAAATTAGAAGCAGCAAAACTTTGGTTATTTTTCACTTTTCCTGAACAGCCATTTTACTTTCTTGCAAGGCCACCTTTCATGCAAACACCCTAAACAAATAAATCTAAAAAGCCATTTGGAGCTTTTCTAAGTTATGACTCTTGAGGTGCCTATTACACATTGCCATTTTTGTAAAAGCAGCAGAAGTTGTTTGTATGTGCTAAACATAGCACAAGCAGGGAAAGGAAGGTAATTTTCACTGAGTTTTGTTCATTTCACTCAGGTTCTAGTTGTTATTTTCTAAGGGGTAAAAAATCTCCTATTGAAGTGATTTGTCTTGGATTTTCCTAGTCTTAATATGTGTAGTTGTGATGTATATTTACAAGTGAGGGTACTGCATTTGTAGCTGTAGCCAAGACCTGTATGGCTGAGTCGGTGCTCAGAATCATAGATTCATTAAGGTTGGAAAAGGCCTCCAAGATCATCACATCCAATCTTTGACCTAACACCATGTGGTCAGTGAAATCATAGCACTAAGTGTCATGATCAGCTGTTTCCTGGGACACTGACTCCAAAGCTTCCCTGAGCAGCCCAGTTGCACTGCTTGACAACCCTTTCCTTAGGTGAACTGCTTCTGTTTCCATGCACAGTGCAGTATGAAGGGGAGTGAGAGAGTTTCTCTTGGACAGAATATGTTGCAGTCCAGCCCTATCCACTTGAGTTGGGAGCATCAGGAATGAAGTAGAGGAAAACTCGGTGTCTCACATCCTGGATAAATTAATCCTGGATTTAAAAAAAATAAATTTAGTCTTCTAGATTCTTTTTAAAAGATTCAACCTCTTGCCAACAGAAGGAGCGTGCATACCTCTCCCCTACCAGAGTCTCAGTTCTGGCAGCAGGACTTGACTTCCTGCGGGCCAAACAATGGCACCTTAAGTACCTAAGTGGAGAGGATCAAGAGTCATTCAGTGCTCTTTTGACATCCTTTGCAAGAGGACAGCTAAAGGGTACTAAATAGCACCGTGGGTACCATTCTTAATTGTCAAAGTTTTCCTGTAAATCTTTCAAGAAAGTTTATCCATCTTAGCTGTCCTCTTGGAAAGGATGTCAAAAGAGCACTGAATGACCCTGTCCTGAGATTTGCTGACCTTCTTAGAAAAACAAAATTTAAAATCCAAGCATATAGTTTTATTCTAAGTTCAAGGCATTATGAACCTAATGCTTATTCATTTCTTGACATCTGCCTGATGCAGCCTATAATTTTATGATTGCTTTATAGTTTTCTGATTAGGGAAAAAATTCTGCAAGTCATTGTAAAAAAAACTTGAAAAGAGAACAAATGTTGATATAACCTACTTTATCCACTGAAGAGGATGAGAATACTGAGGTAAAGAAAATTAACACTGAATTTACAAAACCAGCAGGATTCTCAGGGTTGTTGTTTAATCATCAGAGTGCTTAAGACTGTATTTATATATACTATCTATTTGGCACTTAGAGATAAGGATAGTCACATTTTATAGTGGCATGTGGTCATATAAGTCTGATTTTATGTCCTGAGTGGAGTTCAGAAGTGTAAACAATGTAATAAGGCAAAAAAATGTGTATATCAGAATCACTGTTAATCTGAAGTGGGTATTCTGAAAAAAATAAGAGAAGTGAGACAGTTATATTTCTAGCAATTTCCAAGAAAATTACTGCTGAATGGGCTGAAGTGGGCTTTGATACCCTGAGATACTCCTAATATCTTAGATACTCCTACTCACAGCAAATTATTAAGAATGTTGCTCTGTCATCTTATTCTTCTCAGCAACAGGCTTAAAAGGTGAGATACAGTGAAGCAGATACATTTTTTCCAAGAATGGAATTAGAAAGACAGTGGGATGAAGTTCCTAGGTGTCACTGATCTTACTCTGGTTGGCAGCTGGAGGTCAAGAGAAGGGGGGATTTATTCTACTGCATGTAGGCTGAGGCTGCAATAGGAACTGTAAACTTCAAAGTAACATTTCAATGTTTGCCAAGCAGGAAAGAACTTGTCCCAGGACTGTGGTGCAACCTGCTCATTCAACAAGTTTTTTGAGTAGACTCAGTCTCCAAGGGCAGGGTATCTCTGTCAGACAAAGCAGAAAATAAAATAATTGCCAAAATGATAGTACAATCCAGCCGTAATGACTTATTTATTTTAATTGATACAGTTGCTTCCAGGATTTTAGATTAGCCGTTTAGATTTAAATATGCCTAAAGCAAATCACAAAAGACAAATTGACTTTGGATTTGAGTTGCTTGCCCTTCATAGTCCTTGGGGGAGTACAAGTATATATAAATGCCCAACAAAAAGTCTTGTTTAAATTCTATTAAGCAGCTGTCAAAGAAATAAGAGCTATCCTTTACCAGTCCTGAAGAAAAAAAACCTCATCATGGGTAATTTTTCAACTAAGAGGTTTATTGAGCAAAACAGGAATGTAAAGATTATTCCAAAGGATGCTGGCCACTGTCTGAGTTGCACTGGAGATTTACAGCCACAATACCATTCCCTGCATGAATTTCAGGACATAACAATCTGTCAGTTCTCAAAGCTATAAAGTCACCCCTTGGAAATAACTGAGCCAGTCTCACTGTGATGGTCATTCCAGAGCATGACTGTAATTTCTTTGCTTTAATAATAACAGGTGTTGTGATTTGGAACATCATGCTTTAGGTGTAAGTTATGTAAGGTGCATAATCCTAATAAACTAGAAATTGTAGGATACTGTAGGTACTAATCTAGACTGAAATGATGTATCAGATCCTTTTCACAGTAGATAGAAACTGAAAATGGCTCAAAAAGAGCTTGGAAAATAAATGGCATGTTGTAACTAAGTTATTTAAGGAGATGTTAAAAAGTTCACAATATTTTTTACTAAGATATGGGAAAGTAGAAAGTTGCAACTATCTTCAATTGTGAAGTGCTATGATTTTGTTTATTTGTGTTTATACAAGATTCCAAAGTTGTTTAGCTAGTGTGTAAATGTGAGACATGAACACACATTGTTCCCTAAATGAGTTTCCATTGTGTGTAGAAATTTTCTCTAGTAATATGTTGGTCCCTAATGTCATCAGCATGGGGATTGAGCACCATAAGTAAACATTAAATGAGCCTGATTCTTTTAGATAGAAGTCCTTTGTTCCATTAAGGATCAACATATTTTAACTGTATCTGAGTTAGAACTTGAGTACGTTTAAATAAATTAGGAAGTTTTGACTGCAGAAGGAAAGAGGGAAGGAAAATTGGGTTGTGAAAGGTTCATACTGAAGCTCGCTCCATCATCTATGGCTGGTCCCTGAGGAGGTTCCGTCTCAGGAGCGGGAACTGTAAACTTGTGCTTTACAGTGCACTACCGTACCCTGCGTGAGCATCATGACATAATTGTGTGTTGATGCAAGAAGCTGCAAAGCTTTATCTCCTCATGAAAAGTTCAGTTCTTTCTGATAACGGATGTTTTGAGCCAGCCTCTGATCAATAGGTCTTTGAACATTTTCTGTCCAGTCCGTGTTTGGAAAAGGAAAATCAGCAGCTTCAAGGATCTCTCTAGAGACAAAGAGAGATCTAATGTGTGCAGAGGAATGAGGACGTGGATACCCCATGTATCACTAGTCAGATTTTGCTAAGAACCAGTGGTGCGAATATGCCCCATTATGGCATTGTATTCTGGTTTCAGGCCTGTTCTCTCACCCTGTTTAGATACATAGTGAATGCACAGGTGGGGAAGATCAGAGTCTATGAAGTTCTCAACTAGACCTATTCAGAGTATACTGATGCCTACGAGCAGGATGTGGGAAAGTATCAGATGCGTTTGCAATTATCTGTAACCAAGCCACAAATAGTTCTTACAGAGAATAAATTCTCTGTAATTTTGAGAAGGATGGGTTTTTAATGAAAATTTGTTGCCCATGAAGTTGGTGGGAATTCAGTGAAAATATATTCATGTCTCTGTTTGCAACTTGTCCTAATATTGTCTGATCATTGAGGTGCTTCCTGCACACCTGCACTTTCTGTGAGTCATGTACTCTGCACATAAAGTTATTAGCATAATGACTGACTGTTCTAAAAATGTGTTTATATTAACTGCACAGATTTTCTTTTTTGGGACAAGTAACCGCAATATGGATAATCATCCATTTGTATCTGTAAGGTAAAACAGAAACTGAGAACTATGCTCTTGGTATTTTTCTCTGAGCCCTTACTGCCGCCGTGCAACTTTTCCTTCACCATAGATTTCTGACAGAAAAAATACAAGGGTTGCTTTTCTTACAGTCATCTCCCTTAGATATTGCTGATTCATGCAACACACTACTTTCTGGATACTGAAGATCTTTTGATCTTCTGGACCTGGATTTATTCTTGATACTGCTGACTTTACTAAATTAGTAAAGTTATTTATGATGAGGGCAAGATAGAAAATTGAGTCATGCTCCAACACCATAATAGTTTTCTCTTCTTCATATTTTTGTTCCATCTCCCCTGTTGTCAACCAGAAGAATTCTGCTCCAGTTTATAGATGGTGACTCTTTCAGCATATCTCATTTTTGCTGTCTTTGATGTAAGTTTTCAGAACTGGAAGATACACAATGCAGAGGTCTCTTCTGAATGCCTGACTTAAGCTGCAGTTTGTAGGCAGTGTGTCATCACTGTCACAGTGAATGTGGTATTAAAAAGCACATTCATCTTGCCAGATGAGCCTTTTTTAGCATGTATGTAAGAGATTGTAAAAATTTTGTTGGTTTTGAAGGAGTCTACAGTGAAGAAAAAAATAGAAAAAATACAGAGACCTCTCATATTGCATTCTCTTAATTACCTACCCAAACCCACAGAATTAGCACTGTTGTTACCATGCATAATTTATCAAGTCATCAAAAAGCAAAGCCTGGACTAGGTAAGACATGTACATCCTAAGAAAGTGTGGACCAAGGTCTAGAAGTGGAAAGAGTAGGCTGATACGTATGTGGGTCCAACCCTTAAGGAATTCTTTTTGGAAGAATAATGGGTTGAAAACTTGGTACAATCAAGAGCCAGAAATCTTGCAGCAAGCAAATCCAACTGACATTCATGATTTTTATGTCTCTTTGGGAACTACCTTTAACAAAAAATCTCTTAAAGTAATCCAAACACTAGGCCCAAATTCCTTTATTCCCATTTTTTAAATGGTGTTTTTTTCTTGAATTAAAGATAACGCTGCCTGTCTTCATAACTTTTGCACATCTTAAATCTAAATTGAAGAGAAGATTTTTTTTTGTTGTTTCAGAAACCCTGATTACCATGAAAGTTATTAGTAAGGAAAACTAGGTGTTGTGAATTAATAGTGATTCTAATTTTAACAGAATGTTCCTGTAGAATTTTTTTCTTCTTGCACTGAAATGAAAGGATTGTTGTAGGTTAATCTCAACATCAGAGTTATTCAACCAATGGCCTTTGCCCAGATGCACTACAGCTAGATGCAAAACTGCATCCTTTTCTGTATGGAAACACACAAATATATATACACCCACTAAGCAGTAGAAACATAATGAAAAATTCATCTTTAATCTGTACAACAGACCCATTTCAATTTGCTTTAAAGGTGTGTTTGTAGCTTAAATTGCATAATAAAATAGAAAAATTAAAGGAAGTGGACAATGAAAATAGTGCTTAAAATTTTATAGAACAGATTGAGAATTCGGGGTGAGATCTCGGGGAATTAAATCTTCAACAAAGAATAGGAATCCTAATTCAGATTTGGGATGCCAGAATCTTCAGGGTTTGCCCCAGATGTAAGCCTCCTCCTATTCCAGTCAATTCCCCAGCAGCCCACTAAATGAGTTATTAAAAGGAAGACTGTAGGGAAAAAAAGGTAAGTTGTTTGTCGGTCGTTTTAGCATATTTCTCTAATACTGGCAAAGGTATTTTATTTCTATTATAAAGGTCATTTTTTTAATGAGAAACACTTGCTCCCAAAGCCCTTAGTATTCCATACAGACTCATCTTGCAGTTGTTTCAAATCACATTAGATTGCATAAACTTTTCTGCAATGTAATGAAATGGAAAGAAAATTAAAGATGCAGTACATCAGATTAGTTTCACAAGAGCAGTATTTACATCTTGCAAGCAATGACATATGCTGAGAGTGATACTCTTTCCAGCTTGCGAGTCAGAACTGTTTTATCCTGAGAATTATTCTGTTTCCTTAAACTGTAGCAAACAGATATTTTAGGAAGGGAACAGTTGCAAGACTATCTTAGACTGTTTTTGCATCCATGCAAATTATACATTCACTGATAATTAAAGTGCTTTGAAAGAGAATTGGCAAGAATAAAATAAACCTCCAGATTGTACAATTTTCTAGTGTCTAAAATGAAATTGCTAGAATACATCTTGAGTAGGCAGTGGATCAGCTTTTTTATTTTGGATTTGAATTGGTACAAGAGTACTGAATCTGATTTATAAATGAAGAGGAACCTCAATGAAATTTGCAGCAAAAAGGGAAAAGAGATGTTAGGAAGCAATAAAAATATGATAGAGAGAGCAGGTGATGGAAGCAAACAGGACAGCAAACTTGAATTTTATGAGAAAAATGTAAAGATGGTGTTGAAATAAAAGAATGCAGTCTAAGGAAAGACAGACATACTTGGAGCAGTGGAATAACATGCCTCAGAGAGATATTAAAATCCTGGCTGAGAGAATGAGAACAAAGCGATAAACCCTGCTTAGCTTGGGCTGAGAGAAAAGGATGGTGTATAAAGAGGAGAAAAGAGGAGAAAAGGGAATGAAAGTAATGGAGTGGAAGAGAGACAGGAGAGGACAGCATGAGAGAAGATGTTGTGAGTATAGCAAAAACAGAAATGACACACATGGAAAGATCTGAATCCTTTCAATTCCAAATAAAATTCAGAATTCTGGGCACAGAAGAACTTAACATGCTGGAGAATCATACCTGAAGAAAGGGCATTTTATTATTGTATCTGGTTCTCCCATTCTGCATGGGTTTTGGTAGTGTCTTCTTGCTTTGTTGCCTTGTCAGTCTAGGACAGGTCAGGAGTGACTGCGTGCTCTTCTTCAGTTATCTGCAATGTCCAGCAGTTTCTCCCATGGTTGTCCCCTTAGCTTAACCACAGGGCAGAACTGGCCATCTGTATTTGTGCTGTGAGGATGGCTGAACAAGACTGGTCAGTTGTTCATAGCAGATAATACGTGTCACTACTTCTCTGGATGTGCATTTCTGAAATTTATGGAGCTGAATTGTTCAGTCAACCTGATGCATTGCAGCAAGTCTCATAACAGGCCAACAGCTTGCTGGATTAGGTCTTGTATGCCTGAAAAATTAAAGCCATGATATATTAGGAGGTTGTACGTCTTTCTCGGTATCTATTTCACATCAGTAAACACCAGAAAAATTCCAAATAGCATTTATCTCAAAATTTAAGAATTAATCAAAAATACCTTCACATTTTTTGTGATATACATTTCTATTGTTAGAAACACCAGGAAATTCTTGCTCTGGAGACATATCTTATGTACTGAAGACAGCATTTTAAGTTATTAGCAAATAATTGTTCATTCAGCTTCAGAAATTTTGGATTATTTTCCTGAAATACTTTAATAGCCCATTCTTTTTTTTCCATTAGTCCTATTGCCTATCGAATTTTAAGAATACAGTCTTTTGTGAGATTATAATCTATGATGTTAACAGGAATGAGATGCTCACTTTCTAAATTGTCACCAGGCAACAGTTTAGACTATCCATTTACTTAATCCTATTTAGGCATGACTATTTTGAGTAGCTAGATGTAGTTCTCTCTCAAAAGATACCAGTTTCTCAAAAAACTGGATTCCTCTTGGGCTCAAACTGTACTACTATCTGTAGCCACTATCCTACGAATTGTTGGGCCAGGCTGGCCTTTATTTAAAATAGCATCAATCACATGCTTAAAACTGCAAAATAATGTAGGTTGACCTTCAGATATATTTCTCTGGTACAAGAAAGTATGATGAATAAACATGCTTACTTGTTTTAAACTCTGTGAAGGTGGCTGATGGGATATGGAAAATGGTGCTTGTCACATGAATTGGCCATAATTCCTGGCCTTTGTACTTAATGTCCTAAATCAATTCATTATGCACAAACTATTCATGTGGAATTTATTGGTCTGTTATAAAATTTTGAACTTACTGTGCACTCTCTGATTCTCATTTTTCAAGCTTGTCATCCTTCCACTTTGAACAGTAACCACTTGATGTTAAATGTATTTTGTTTTGTTCTTCAAACCTATATCCACGATCAGTTTATGACTGTAATGTGGGAAGCAGCTTGCAGAAATGTGCTGGATTTAATGACATCTTTATTTATGTAAGTGGCACAACTATTATCTGGACTGTTCAATTACTGCACATATAATGCAGACACAAAAATGCAAATGAAATAATCTAAAGGATTCAACAAAGCTATGTTAGTAAGATTCAAGAAAAGACAAGAGAGGTTGTAAACATCTTCCTCCTTCCCAAACAGTTCTAATATTAGTTATCCTACCAAATCCCTAGGCATGCAGGCAACCTTTGAAATGCTTTGAACAATTAACTCTTTTATTATTTTATGTGCAGTTTAGCCCTTGAAGCATCATTTATTGCTAGCACTTTACTCCTACTGACATCTACCTTTTTTTTTCCAGTTAAGTTTACCAGCCAGTGGTAGGAATGGCATAATAAAATAGCACTAGAAAAAGATAAGTGGGGATATTTGTGTTTAAATTCTGGAGCCTTTGAGCCAGTAGGAGAATATTCTGCCTGTGCTTTTGAGCTATCTGAAGCTCTGTGGCAGTGTTGCAACAGCATTGTATTAAGCTTCATCTGACTGTATGCTACTGAGCCAGATCCAGGCATCCTCACACTTTTTACTGACTTTGCATTTACTTTTAGAATATTATCTAATCATATGCATAGGAGGAAATAAATAACCTAGTTTAAAAGAAAAAAAAAATCCTTCTCAACAAAGTTCTGCCTTTTCCCTTGCAGAATTTAAAGAAGGCAGTGACTCACTCCAAAATACGTATGGAAACATATGAAGGCATTCAGACATTGAAATGATGTTGAGCAGCCCAGCACATTTCTGACAGTGGTGTAGTATGCATTAAACTGAGAACAGTAATGTGTGGGAAGCACCAGCTGCTACAGGGAGCCTGGATAAAGGCTGTTTTGTCCCAGAGATCGACCCCACTGTAGTAATCTTAAAGAGTAAGAACTTAGTACATTTTTATTACTAGAAAAAAGAGGATTATGTTCTGACCATTGAAGAATTTCAGGAGGAGGCAGACTGAGGAATTGGTGGTTCTTACAATACTTTCTGTAGGTGTAAGGATGAAAGCGTAGTAATCTTAAAGAGAGGGAAGACATATAAATGGTGAGAGAAATTTACAGTTCATTTCTTGTGCAAAAAATTAGCTACAAGTGATGATTTAAACTTGTAGGTAAAGAAAAGGTGACATTCTTAGGCTCATACATAGAGACTGAATCATACACCAGTAATATCAGAGTAATTCCTGAGAAGGTCTGCCACTAACAAGGAAACAAATAAGGTCACAGGGGCACATTTCAGAAAATATGAGAGTTGTCAAGTACAGAGGATAGTCAGAAAAGAATCCTGACTAGTAACAATAGTGACCAAAGAAATGCTTTATGCTATCATTTTTGAGATTCACAAAATTATCAAATCATGTAATCTTTTAAAAGGTTATTAGGATTATATTTCAAATAGTTATGGCTAACTCAATGTCATGAGTTTTTATGGTTTTTTTGTCAATGAACACCAAAATGTAAAAGCTTCAAAATAAATCTGTGTTAGATAAAATATCAGTCCACAAGTTACCATTAATTTGATTGCGAGTTGTTGTCACAGGAAGGTGCTGTTTTTCAGAATTATCCAAAAATAAAAGTAGGCATGCTGTCACATTTGTTATTTCGTTATTTCATTATTGCTAATTTAGGTAAGACTGTCTTACAGCTCTACTGGCATAATTCCCTTTATTGCAGTGTGTCATCAGCAATAGGACAGATTTACATGTTGAGCTTTTCTCTCCTTCTCCAGAACATTTTTTGAGTCCTTCCTCAATTTCTCTTCAGACAAGTGGAAAATATCCAGACTGTAGTTTAAATTGCAATTCCAGTAATGAAGATTAGTTCTTCATTTTTCAACCTAAGTCTCTAATTTATATACCAAAGGTCTTTAAGTGGAGAAAGTGAAATCAAAAATCCTCCTTATTCAAAACACACCCACTGTATAAACCCAAGTTTTTTATCAAGTACCTACTACTTGTTTGTAAGCAATCAAAGGAAAGAAAAGTGTGTGCATGTTCTTTCTGTTAGAGGACTGTGCATGACTATAGGGGCATCCCACAGCGGTTTAGATCTGGCATGCTGTGGTTTAAATTAGCTCAGAGCACTTGGAAAACGAGTTGCAGTTTAATTGACAAACTAGTGCTGTTACAGGACTGAGGTTCTTAAGCATCTTATATTTCTCACCGGTTTTGAGCTGTTATTTTTTCACAGTTTAGTTACAACATGTAACTATAACATGTTAGGTAGGCTGAGATTGATCTTATGTAATATGGAAATATAAAATTTAGCTGTCTGGTACAACTTCATAACAAATACCTTACTTTTTTTTGCTTTTTTGATTACAGGTAAAGATTCCAACTACAGGTTTTCAAATTGTACCAGAAGGCTGTGAAGATTTTTCTTAGAAATTGTTTACTCTGTTACCAGAACTTAATTTAATTCAGACTTTTTTTTAAAAAAACATGTATTTATTCAGATTTTAAATTATGCTGAAGATATTCTTAAATCATATGAACATAAAAATTTTTAACTTTATGAAAATCTCTAACCACTCATTTGTTCTTGGGTCTTCCTAGAAACAATTCATGGAAGGTACTGAAGGCAATAGGCTTCAATTTCCACTAGAGTGCTTTAGCCAGAGGATGATGTCCTTTCTGAACCAGATGTGCCAGCCCCTCTGCAACTGCTGGTGCTCAGAGCCCTTTCCCACACAGACAGACAGATTCTGCTCTGCAGTGCTCCCAGGAACACAGACAGCTGGATATGCCCTCCTGTGACAGGAGGAGCTGGGCAGGGCAGTGTCTGAGCTGTCCCACCTGCCACCATCTTCCTGTGCTCCCCTGCCAGCGTGCAGGGGAGCATTTTATCTCATCACGTGTCAGTCAGTACATGTTAGGGCAATTAAACAGACACACTACAATTCATTTGCTTGCATTTTACAAGGTGCTAAACAAATGTCTCAGGCAACGAAGGAAAAACCAGCAGTAAAACCAACTCACTTTTCAACATGGATTTCATTAGAAAACTGAGTAAGCAATAGCTGGTTTTTTCTGTGATAAACTCATTTAGATTGTGATAGGTGGCAAAATAAGAGTTCTCTGCAGTATAGGAGAAATAAGCAGACTAAACACCATTTAGGGTTAGTTTTAGCAAAGAAAACAACAGAACAGTTTTAGATGTGAGGGAAGCTAGAAGCTTGTAGGTTGAGGGATTTTGTTATAGTGCTTAGAGTAAAAGGACAGTAATTCTCCTCTTATACACTAAGAATGGAGTCATAATGACTTAGCATTGTTTAAAGCTAGTAAACTGCAACTGTAAATCAGCAAATTAGCTAATGATTGCCTCTGGGTAGTGATACATAATGAAAAACAAATGAGGAAAGGTACTCATGCATTGCACTTTGTAGCTGCTGGAAAAATTTAAGTTCTGTCTTCATAAAAATACTGTTAAAGGGATGTTATGAAGGGCTCTGCACTGGTAGCAGAACAATTACTGCTTCAAATGAGTGTATTCTTTAATAAATGCTGCTATAGTGAGTCTGCAGTTCAGTGCTAGCAATTCTAAATGATTCATGGTGTAACTGAGGTTGTGTCTGCAGTGGGAAGCTGTGAAGCTAAGTACTGTCTTTCCAGCCCTTTCTAGATAGGGCCAACCTCAAGTACTAGAAATACACAAAGCTAAATAACCAAATAACATCACCGAGTGATATCACTATGCCAGTAATCTTCAGTGGAGTGGCAGTAATGGTAAGCAAGACCTCAGAGCTTTCAAACGATAAATTGATTTATTGCCATTTTTAATAAAATGAAGTAAAAATATAATCATAATGGAGCGATAACATTTTGATCTCTTGACCCCACCCAAGCCCATCAGGCTTCTACTTGCACAGTTCCTGAAACTTGCACAGTGATGCTTCACTTCCCATACTGCTAGTGCTCAGCATCTTACTGTGTTTTTACTTCCAAATTACGTTACTTTTAGTAACTTGGCTGTGTTGATTTGTCCATGTGGTAAGTAAAATTTTGTTTCCCTTGCCTGATTAACATTTCCTAGTGAGATTCTGCAGCTGAGATGCCTTGTGTCTTTCTTTTCACGACATGCCTAACAATTTTTTTTACGTTTAGATGTCTGTTTGTTTACAGGACAGACTAATTAAGGGTCTGATCAAATTTACATCTCTTTAGATCAATATAGGGTATGGTGATGGTCAGCTCATCCAAATAAGGTGGAGTCCACCTACATGTAATGGTATCATTTTGACTTTCTGCTTCTACTGCTAATTATTGATAATTTCTATTCTGGTAGATAATGACCAGTGTTTTTAAATGCCATACGGAAGGTATGGTTAGCTCCACGAAGTTCAGAGGAGGCATTAAAGTTTCCATACAGCACAGAAAGATGGGCATACTAAAACAAGAAACTCCTTTTAAATAATATACCATTCCAGCACTTTGGAGACATTCCCTCTAGCATGATTTTCCCTCATTTTAGTGGCTGTAGTCATAACTCTAGGCACCTTAACCCCACAGAGGAGAGCACATCACACCCTTGGAGCCAGCAGCAGGGAATACGCAGGGAATACACTCAGAAGGTGCTGCAGATGGGACACAGAATCCCAGTGTACCTCTAGGATATTAAAATCTCCCCCAGCAGGAAATAATCACATTTTTGTATTCTACATGCCAGATAGTAAGTCTAAAATTTGAATTTTTAAATAAAAAATTAGTAGGGATTAGTGAAGTGGCATTCTCTGGAATCACACTTTGGGTTTCGGTGCTGCAAGCAAAGAATTTACCTTGTGGATTGGTTTTAGAGTTTATCATAATAGGAAGGTTAAGAACATTAAGAGAAGAAACTAATTTTCAGGTATCTGATGTATTTTAGTTATAAAGACTTACATATTCCTGGCTTAGATGATATGTGCAATGGCAGTTTTGAGAATTTGAATTTTAGAGAAGTATCCAAAGAGGCAGTTATGCAGACTTGTGCTTTAAAGTGGTTGTAATCCTTAATGTCTTCAACCCAAGGAATTTTAAAATGTTATGAGTCATGTTTTCCAAAAACTTCAATCCACACCTGGAAGCTGTCGAAACAGATCTGTTGCTATAAAAGGAAATAAAAAAACAAAAACACTGGCTAAGGATTTGTAATCTTATATGAGGGGCACTGGAAAGTGATGAAGAACCTGCTCCACTTGTTATTTTATACAAAGATTCTGCAAGATCTTCTGATAAAAACCTTGTGTTCCTTCTACTCTTTGTTGTTTCAAGACCATTATTATTTGTGAAAGCATACAGCCATACAACTTTTCTCAGCATACAGCCATTCTGCTTTTTTTCTGGCAAAAATCTGTTTTGTGTACATTGATATTTGTATAAGACCAGTTTCCATCAACATATATATAAATGTTTTTGTATTTTAATACTGAGGGAATGCAGAAGTCCCTTGTGATGACACTAAGAATATAGTTACTTACAATTCAAAAAAATATTCATTCCAGAATGTTTACAGTCTTGAAGTCTTCATGCCAAAAATGAGCGGGGATGAAATAATGGAAGAAAAATTTCTGTGGGGAGAGATTATAAAAGCATACAAAGCATATTTTTAGTCCCAATGCATTTTTTGGTGGAGACCACTCTGTAGTGTTATATTTTCTCATTAAAAGAGAAATTGCTGTCTGCTGACATTTCACTGCAGCAGGTATGCTTTGCAGACAATACATCTGTAACAATTCATAGATACGTGAAAACAAGTGGTTATAGTGATCTTATCTTACCAGTTACCACTGCTGATAGCAACATTGGCTTTGACTGGACATAATCTGATAGAGCATAGAGCAGGCACAGGGGATTCTTTGCCAGTGAATTAAATAGATGGAGTCTGATTTCTAGTCCCACAATGTTGTACATGTGGAGCAGTTCCAGTAAAGGCATGGGCTTATTACAGCTGCATTTAGAAATTGAGAATTGAGACTATTCGTGATGGTTGCACAGAATTATTTTCAGAGGTGAAAGCAGTCTAATACATTTTATACTGTATAATTTTTTCCATAATGCTCATCCAGATGTACTGCCTTGGATACTACTTTGATCAAATACCTAGAACCTTTCTTCAGAATCACTGTCTCTCTTTACTGATTATATATACTCTCATATTTTTTATTAGGCATGTAAGTAAATTAAATCCTCTTGTACTTTTATTAATTGTCCAAACTGGCCACTTCTCATGAAGAGGAACACTTTTTTTTAACTTTTTCACAACAACCCCCAGTACTGGGGGACAGTAGCAGCTACCAAAAGATGCTGCTTTTTGCCACAGAAAGTTAGTCTCAAACAGACTGTATTGTCACATGGAACTGAATGGGGTTGTAGTCTAGTCCTTCTTAGTTATTTTTGCTTGGGTTTTTTTTTTTGTTTGTTTGTTTTTAATAAAAGCTCTCTTTTGTCAGAAAAATGATGCAAAGAAAATGTTAAATGTTTTTCTCCACCAGGAGTATATTTTCTACAGCCTCCACTTTTCACCATACATATAAGTGTTTTACAGTTATAAAAGAAATTGCTGGTATTTTAACATTTTAATAAGTTACAACCCCAAAGTTGTCAACTGAGGTAATGTATAGTGTGATTTAGTAGAATCCTGGGCAATATGCACTGAGATGCTGCCAGTAATGACACTAAATCACTGCTTTATATTAGTCTGTTTTACAAGACCAAGAGTGGCAATACTTAACTATGTCAAAAATGAACCCATGTAGAAAGGTAATGGTCAAATAATGACAGCTGCAAATTACTACTGACATGGCAAGCAGTCTAAGTTTTGATATTTATATATTCAGAACTACTTTTCTCCCCCATATGTAGCAACGAACTCCACTTTGTAACACAGTATCAGTGTCTTTGAAATGAGATTTCCAGGTTTAGAGTTCAAAGGAGGAACAAGCTCTGCTCTGCTGAGGAGACTGGAGCAGACTATCCATTTTTATGTTCTGCAAAGATTACATCTTAAGGGCACCTTCTGCAGTCTCCTGAGTTCTGAGAAGCCCTTGGGGACCCTCAGGTTCTGATGGAGTAGAGCAAAGAATGTAGCTGAGAGCAGTCCAGACACTCTTTGCAAACTGTCAGAAGTCAGAAGGGGTCAATGCTGCAGTAAAATTTTATCATCGCTCTAGGCAATATGCTCTTTTTTTTTCTTTTTTCCTTTTTTTTGTGGGTTATTATTTTAACACTGTGTTGGTTATTTGTAATCAGGCAGCTATCACAGGATAGGAGAAGAAAAGGGTCAAAAAGGCGCATGTATAAACAGAAGTTACTATGATTTTACAAATAAAAAAATAGAAAATTTGTGTATTAACAGGACAAATACCAAAATTGGCTATCTGTAAGGTAATATAAAGGTTATAGTGAATGTTCAACTTATTCTTATTTAATTGTCTTTCCAAAAAAAATTCCTTTTAGGAAAGGGATTTTTCTCATTATCATGGTCTCTGTATCTTCTGTCATTGTCATTACTGACATAGGTGGTATCTATTTGTAATATTTGTGTGTTTACTGCATACTTCTTACTTAGATGTTTGGCAGAGCATTGTTAGCACTAGACATACTACATGCAGAACAGTATATTTCAAAAGCAATAGCTATTAAATTTGAAGGTATTTATGGGGTTTTGTATTCAATGAATTGTTCATGTGTAAGAATTGTTTTAAACAGGAGATGTAGTTCAGCATTTGTTCTTTTCCTTTAAACAATTGTGTCCTCCACAGTGCTACAGGGAGTTGAGCATTAGCTTCACAATGAGGAGATTAAACTGAAGTTATTTTGGGGTTGTATATTTTTTATACTGAAACTAACTAAAAAAATGTACTTTAATTTTTAATTACTCATCTAAGGTGAAAATAATTAACATAAATCCAAGTTGAAATTCCAATTACAACAACAATACCATAAAGAATATAGCTTACTATATAATGCATACAAAAAAGTGTTCCTCTGCACCATTTTATTTAAGTGCACGTATAAAGGAACTTGATTTGCAGAACTTATTTCAAGCTGAATATGTTTAGAATTTTAGGAAAAAAATTATCAACTTCGTAATCAATTCTCCTTTGTTTTATGCTAAAGCCAAAAATAAATCCAGATTGAAATCAAAGTAATTTATCATTTTAATAGACATAGGAAAAGAAGTACCTATAGATTTTGTTAACAGAAAAAATACAAAAATTATTTCATGCATTAAATTACAATACTTATACACAATAGATGAGAAAAAAACACAGGCTTCATTTTTCCTGCATGGTTTGTTTTTAAGGGGTTGCTCCATGCTAAAAAGCAATGAGTCAGATGCCAGTGTTCTCATAACATTACTTCATGCATATTGCTTCTGAAATCCATGGATATAATAATGAAGTAAAGCATTAGTAAGGTATTAGGTTTAGCAAAATAGAAAATTTTCAGCAATAAACAATAAGGTCAAAATTACTGTGTGAAAAGTAATGAAAAAGGTCTTAAATTAATTATAAGAGGTTACTGTCAGCATTATCTTTTTCTCTCCAAATCCTAGATTTCCCTGAAGATTTTCCATTCCAATCTCAACCTATCTATCTTAGGAAGGCCACTAGGTACTTTGTGATATATTTGTAATTCAGATACATCTTGAAAACACATCAAACGCTAATGCTGAGATGCAAAGACCATTGTGCAGAATGAAGCATCAGGAAGGGCTCAGAGAAATGGTCATAGAAATGTCACGTGCTGCTTGCTTTTCATCATTTGTGCACCAGTGTGAAGTGGAGGAAACTGCATGGAAAAGAGCAAGATTGCATCAGTGTGAGCAGCTTGGAGATGGCCAACTTACTGACCTTGATCCAGCTGTTTTTATAGTTGCAGCCACAGGCAAGTTCTCTGTCTACAACAAAAATAAGGGGATGATGCATTGCACAGTCTGTGACTACGCAACCCTTTCAGAAAAACACCTACACACCTCAGGGAATGTGCGTGGTACCCAGTCTCCACAGACCATCCTTGAGGAAAAGTCTGGGATGTATTGCAGCTGTAATTATATCGAGGGGATTTCTAAAATACAAGGCAATTTCAGACCAATACGGCTGGTGTTGCACTTTGCCTTTTTGCAGCTTTATGTGTCATTAATAGCTGCCTTGTCCAAAATCCAGAATGATTGATGTTGTACAAGTTTCTGATGGTGTTTAGTTTGATTTACATTTGGTTTTTGCGTTACCCAGTGACCATGGGCTGTGCACAATGAGCAGCCCTTTGCTTGCTGTGCAACATTATTAGTGATGGTGATCTGTGAACACAGGAGTGTAAGGTAAAGAGTGGAATATCACTATGTAGAAAAAGAATGTGCCAGAATATGTGAATGACTCAAAGCTATTTCAAAAATATATTTTAGAGACTGCAGCAACTGCCTGTCTCTGAATTTAATCAGGAGCCAAAGCTTTCAAAAGTCTCCAGGAGAAAAAAAAAAAAAGACGTAATACAAAAGTGTCACTCAAGCCAGCAGGCAATGCTAACAAATTGCCATGTCTTTGTCAAATGCTCATCACTCATTCTTGTGTCAGGTAATGACCATACAAATTGTAATTGTATAGATCAGGCAAGATGTTCATTCCGAGCAGTCACCCTTGCTATTTTATTACAAGAATGTCTTGTAAACTCAGAAAATGTTGAAAGGACTGTAGTAAGAGAGAAAAAGTTCAGAAATAAATGCACTGTAAAACAGGATTAATGGTATAAATTTGGGATTAGCATAAATCCTATTTACCCATACTTAATAAGGCATTATAAAGCAAGCAAGGTTTATTTAATAGTATTTAATCTTATTTAATTCCCTTTTTTAAGCAAATATCCAGTTGACCTTAACATGTATAATACAAAAGACCATTTGTGAAATATTCTGCATGTCCCCAAAATTCTCTGTGATTCAGGGTAGTGAATATACTTGACACAGTTGTATGCATGTTCCAAGTTATCCATCTTACAACTTTGATCTAAATTTGCCATGAAAGAAAACTTGTCACCAAAATCCAAGGGAATTGTGTTTTTCCATAAACTTAACAGTATATCCTTCACTGCCCCCTTTTATTTTTTAATTAATTTGTAAAGACTTGAGAATGTATACAGTCCAGCTGATTCTGCACCTTTTAATGTGAAAAAAATTAGTTGTTTTATAAATGGGCTGGTTCTTGTGTATATTCAATAATTTGATACATTTATGTGTATCTGGAAATAGTTTTCCAGCCAGCAGGTTTTTTTTTCTGACTATAACTGATGAAATAGCTTCAACACTAAGTGATGATAACAGATTTGATATTGTCAATTATAGACTTAATTACCACCTTTCTTACAAATACATTTGTAGATTTATATTCCTAAATTTTAAAAAACTGCCTTTTTTGCATTTGAGTAATACTTTTATCTCATGATAGAGGTTAATAATGAGGTTTGTAATATGTAGAGATGAAAATGTTGTATTTATTACTGGGCAGAGTTTCTCCACTAGACTGCAAATTTATTTTTATCCAATGTCTTCGAGCAGTTTTGATAAACAACATTTGAAAGTTTGCTAACTCATAAAATTGCCACAGTTTGAATGCTGACAGCAAGATATTAATACCCAGAAATACATCTCAATTTGAATTATTTGCAATTAAGTTACCATCATTCAGATAATTTTAGACATCTCCTTACTATTGTTGCTGTCATTTTCATTGGTCAGAATTAATATCTAAGGCTTTCAGAACATTTGAAAAGCTTATGTTTGCATGTGAAATATTAAGTAAATTTTCTCAGGATTGTCCTGTAGAAAATTCTAGTAGTGTTTATGATAGCACCAATGCTTCTTTGAACTCTGCCTGGCCATGCTAATGATATTCAAGTCTTTACATTTTTAATGATACAAACAGTATCCTATATGCCAACTATCTATATAATTGCATTATATACACCAAATAGTTTGTTTTATTATAAACCAAATAGTTTTTAAACAATCTGTGTAGAGGCCAGAATTCCTTTCACCATGCGAGCGTTTTTGTTATTAACCCTACTGCCCACGTGCTACTTATCTTGCTAACTCACTTTTTAAATTAATGACAGACTATTTTGAAAAGTCAGGGTTTGAAGGTACTTTTTCTTGTTGTGAAAATACATTAATCTTGTTTATCCAAGCTGTCTACAGAGGAGAGCTGAGTCTCCTTGGATGCATAAGTGATTTCCCTGCCTCAGACGACCAGAGGAGCGTGTTGAGAAAACTGCCAGTACATGTGTCCTCAAGGAAATTGTCACTCAATGTAAGCAGAATACGTACAGCTTGGAGGATTTGAGATTTTAAAAAAAACAACCTCCCTACTAGCTCTTTTTTTCTTTCCCCTTTGACTTTCAGAGAATTTTTCCTTTTTGTTCGGGAAATGGTTTTTGCTGTTTTTCACCTTAATTCTGTTTCTCAGGCAACACAGACTACAGGAATTGTTGCTAATATATCGTTAACTACACTATCCAATGTAATTTTCTTCCTAGTTCAAACTTACCTGTCAGTGACAGTTTCTGGCTGCTGAATCTGTCTGGTGCACTTCTCTAGGAATTCTTCAATTTCTTTAAATGCATTTAAGTACATAGTGTTTTCAATACTCTATGACTCCTCTCCTCCTCTGGACAGGGGAGAGGAAAATAAGGGAAGCTTCATGGGTCAGGATAAAGGCAGGGAGAGATCATTCACCAGTTACTATCACAGGCAAAACAGACTTGACTTTGGGAAAAAAATAATTCCATTTATTACCAATCAAATCCGAGCAGGACAATGAGAAATAAAACCAAATCCTAAACCAGCTTTCCTTTACCCCTCGCTTCTTCCCAGTCTCATCTTCAGTCTCAAACGTCTTCCCTCCAACCTGTGCAGAGGGGTGGGGAATGTGGGCTGTAGTCTGTTCATCACATGTTGGTTCCTCCTCAGGGGAAGGACTCCTCACACTCTTCCCCTGCTCCAGAGTGGGGTTCCTCCCATGGGAGACAAACCTCCATGAGCTTCTCTGTAGAACATGCTGCAGTTCTTCACAAGCTGCTCCAGCATAGTCCCTTCCATGGTGTGCAGTCCTTCAGGAACAGCCTGTGCCAGTGTGAGTCCCTGTGGGGTCTCAAGTCCTGCCAGTAATCCTGCTCCACAGTGTGCTCCTCTCCACGGGGCCACAGGTCCTGCCAGGAGCCTGCTCCAGCAAGGGCTTCCTGCCGGGTCACAGCCAGCTTCAGGCATCCTCTGCTCTGGTATGAGGAGCTCCCTGAACTGCAGGTGGATCTGTTTTCCACCTTGGCCCTCCATGGGCTGCAGGGGCACAGCTGCCTCACCATGGGCTGCACCACAGGCTGCAGGGGAATCTCAGCTCCAGCACCTGGAGCCTCCTGCCCCTCCCTCTGCACTGACCTTGGTGTCTGCAGAGTTCTTTCTGCCACAAAGTTTCCTCTCTCTCTAACTGCAGTTCTTGGGATTTTCCCTTTCTAACCCTTATCCCAGTGTTACTCCCACTGTCACAGGTGGTTTGACCTTGTCCAGTGACAAGCTGTTATGAAGCCAGCTGGGATTGGCTCTGTCAGACATGGAGGAAGCTTATGGTAGCTTCTCACAGAAGCCACCCCTGCTGCAGCCCTTCCCTGCTGCCAAAACCTGTCCAGGCAAACCCAATTTATCACAAATAGCAAATACATGTGGTGCTTTTTCGAAGTCATTCTTTATTTTGATATGTAATGCCATTTAGTTTCCACTTTATCCACATGTTTGGTTGATGGTCCAAACATTTTGGATAGATGACTAATAACTACAGTGGAGAAATTCCACAGGTTGTTTGACAAGCTGTTCTGGTCTGTTATGGGTATTAACACAGCCTTAAATTGCTGATTGCATTTTCCAAAGAGCTAACATGTTCTAAAATACAAGTAATTTTGTACATTCATGAAATTACTGAAAACATTTGTTTACTGTTTCCAAAAGGCAATGAATGTAGATTTTTAAAAATCGATTTAAAGTATAACAACTGAATATTCACAGGATGTTGAAATAAGTCATCAGTAAATAGCTCGATAACAGACCATTGTGAAAAGCAATTCTACAGAACATCGTGTGAGCCTTGTGTATGGTTGTGGTGCTACAACCTTGAGAAAATGGCCCGTCACTAATTTGGTAATTAAATTTAATTTAGACAATGATAATCGTGAATTGGATGTGTATTTTATAGGCTGGTGGTAAAGAAAAGGTGATATATTTTGAAAAATTGGCATTGTCTTAACTCTGTGAAAAAAAAATGAGCTTTTGATATAAACCTCAGAGTCAACATCTGATATACTTGATTATTTTAAATCACATAGAATTATAAAATTACTCTGGAATTCAGTGGAAATGTTTGAAAAATCTGTACAAATACACCCTTTGTGCTCCATATGGATAAGCATATTTAAAAATTGCCTTCAGTGTCTTTTTTTTGTTGTTGTTATTGTTCACAGAAGCTCTCTTGACATCATTAATGCTGGTCTGTGATAATTATGGATAAATAACTTGCAGGCACATTCTTGTAGTCGTATCTGGGGTCCTAAACAAGCTCCCTGAGACCCTTCTACCTGCAGACTCACAGTCGTTCTGTCTCCCTGGTCTCTTTGGGTGCTGAGAGGGGTTCAGGTGTCCCCGTTCAACACTTACGCTTTAAGCCACCTAGCATGGCTCAAGAGTTGATTTTCTTCAGTGACTGTAACAAGCACTAATGTATTTTCACTGGGGGGCATGCTAGGTAGCATGAATAACCTAGAAATACAAATCAAAATCCTGTCTACTACCACTATTAAACAAAATTTAAGCTTCACACACACACACAATTTTTGCTCTAGATTGCTCAAGATTTTACTGTTCAGATAAAATTTTAATCTACTTCAGGAGATCAAGTGCTCTTTCTGATTAGCTCTTTAAAAATAACCACTAAGTGGTGCTAAGTTATTTCCCATCGACCTGTTGCCTTATGGCCCTTATAGAGAGTAAATATTGTCTATTCTTCAACTTCTGGTTTCATATTAAAGAGAAATAGCCCTTCTTTTTAATGTCATTTTCTTTGTTAGGATGAAGGTCATGTTTTAAGTTATATTACACTGTATGTTCTAAGGTTTGAGCTACTCCAGTTATCTCAAATATTTATCCAAAGTTCTAAAAGAATAGAAGTAAATAATACCATTTATTCTTTTTTTCTCATCTTTTCTACTGATATTTATTTTTACTTGCCCTTCTTTGCTTTTTTTTACCTATCTTATCTTTTGAATTTTATTTCCTCCATTCCTTTTTTAGTGTCTTATGGACATTTTTTGTAAAATCTAACCACATCATAAAAATGTGTTGAAATTGCTTCACCTGAGATTTCTCTCTTTCCTGCCTTTTAGGTATAATTTCAAATGTATATACATTTTTTGTAGAAGAGTGAAAGGGGTTCTTTTTAACGTATTTTTGTGGTTCCTCAGTGTTACCAGAAGTTTTTCATCATGAAAAGACGTGCAAACTCTAATAGAAGTTCTAGTCATTTCCCATATACCAAATAAAAATGGTAAAAGATAACTTAAAACATTGATTCATAAGTGATTCTTTATTTTAAACCAGCTTTCCCTGCTAGTATATTAAATTCAAATTAAATGGATTTTTTTTTTTGCATTCGACATTCTGGATAATGTATATTACTAGATGAATTTAATTCATTCAGCAATATGGTACAATTTAAAATCGGATTTGCTGTGCTAATCCTTTTAATAAATATTCCAGCATCTTCAACAATATCATCCCACTGCTTGAATCCTTTTCTCTTCTCTGCATATTTTCATATTAATTGGAAAATTCTCATCTTTGCTCTTAAGGACATTATGTTTTATATTACATCTTTGGTGATAGTGCTTATCATGTGCTTCTATTTCTTATTCCTTTTCCTCCTCTTTTTCCTCTAAGTCATATTATTTGTGATGCTATTCCCACATCTGCCATTACAGGCATTTTCTGCTTCTTTCTTGAAATCAGCAGTAAAATAGTGCATACAAGTAAAAGAGGAGAAGAGGCAAAAATAGTAACTCTGAGAAAAGATTTCTGAGCAGAGTGAAGCCTAAATAGTTAAGATGCCAGATAATGTACATAATCTTTTGCATAAGCAGACATTATTACAGAAACCTGAAGTCCAAAGGTATGTTTTTGTCAACAAATTTTAAACATTATGTCCAACATATCAGGATGACTTTCAAGTTATAAATTGGAATTTTCAATGTATTTACTTTACTATTCCATTGTGAAGTCACCTATGCAATTGTATATTTAATAACCCCACCTAAGTAATTAAATAAAATACTGAATAGGACTGGACAAAGGATGAATCCCTGTGACTGTTGTTGTTACATCTTTCTATTTTGATAGTGATTATTGGTAATTATTCTTGTGAGTCTTTTTTTTTAACATTTCTGAACCCATATTTAGATGAATAGATGTGTTTCCGTAGCAACTCCACAGAAAAGCAAATCAGATCTTACATGTGCCATATTATCTGTGAAAATTCCATTTTTTTCTCAGTGAAGAGTACAAGGTATGTAAAACTGTGCTTTCAAACTAAGTATTCCAGTCACATACCTAAAGCTAAGAGGAAATATTCTCTGCCTTTGTCAAAATTAATGAATTTCAATAACCAAGAACAAAAAGTAAAAAACTAAGTGACGGGGAGCTAAAATGTCTTTCAGTGGACAAAGATCTTAACTAAAGATATAATGAGTCACAGTCTAAAAAAAAATTCTGTGGTAATGATTTCCTCTTGAATTTGGGAGTGCAAGGGCATACAAAATAAGTCAGGTTTTCACTTTTTGCCTAGTAGTGTACAGGCAGTAATTCAAGTTGTAACTATAGATGAGCTACTAAATAATAAAAAAACCTTACAATTATTTTCTCCCTCTCAGAGCAGATACTGCATTGAAGGATGAAAATGAGACACTGAATATTTAGGGGTTTAAATTATTTCAATAAATGAAAGAATGCAGGTGAAAGAATAAATGTTAAATTTGTCTTAAATTGAATAATGAAGCACATAAAATTCTCACAGATTATATAGGTACTCCTTAAGACAATAACACATGAGTTTAGTCTGGGACAGAACTTATTAATTAAATACTAAACAGGTATGGATATCAGATACAAAAAGTCTGAAATAATCAGTATTATTTGCATCAGTGGTTATGTAAGTAAAATTATTACAATTAACTTTTCTTCTTTATTTATTTGCAGACAGTTGATATTTTTGGAGATTCTTTCTTTCTTAGGAGATTCTTCTTCTCTTTGGGTAGAAAAAGCAGATTTTGAATATTAATAAAGGAAGTGTTACTCAAAACTTATGGAAGGTTTCTGAACAAAGTGAGTTCAAAATAAGCTAAACTGTCCAAAAATGTCCAAGATCTCTTAGCAAAGCAAAATTCCATTAGAATGAAATGCCAAAGATATTACTGTAATCACTTAGCATGCAAAAAAATATGGAGAAAACTCTGATGCCCATAGGAAAAACAGCTGTATATGGAACAGCTGTATCATTTATGTATATATATAATGTTCATCTACAGACTGTGAAAAGTGGAATCAAATCTTGCTTCTTAGGTTCCTTCATTGTTTCAGTACAGTTCATGGAAGAAAAAGCTGAAATGCTTTATGTTTTCAAAAAAGCTTTTTACGTATACTTCTAGTTTCATCTGCTATCTTAGTTATCCATATATGTCCAGCCTTCTCAGAAATAAAATCTTATTCTGTTAGGCAAGTTTCTTACCTTTTATAAATAGTTCCTAATATTAATATTTGCAGTGTTTAAAGCTTCTGGCTTTGTCTTCTGGTCTGGAAAATACTTTATTAATGACTGATAAAGTATTTTCAGCTTTGAATATATGTGAGTGATTTATGGTCAGAAGGAGGGGGTCTCTTTTTAGGATTCATGTAGATTTATTAATGAGGGGCATCTAGCTGTAAGACAAAATAGATCTAATCCTGTATCAAAAGGCCTTTCCCTTCTTATGCTACATCATAAATATCTACCAGTACCTTCAAGATATTTGAAATGAGATTGCCTATATTTCCCATGCAAGCAATGTAGCAGGCTCTAAAAAAGTTTGATGTCTTGGTTTGTTCAAGTGCTAAATGAATTATCAGCTGAAATTTTCCCATCAAGTGTCCCTAGATCATTTGACTTCTTCATGCCCTAAGGGAGGATATAAGCAGCTTGTTCATTCAGGTAACCAAAGCGGAGACTATGAAAGGTGCTCTGAATTATACCAGATCTATATAAACAAGACAAATTCAAGATATGGTAGGCATACAGTACCAGCAATGACACAGAAACTACAGGGAATGTGAATCAGGTGTAAGTGGTGCTTCTGTTTGCCTGTACCTGAATTCCTGTCCAATTCACTGAAGGAGTGGAAAGGACATCTTAATTGATCTACTCTAGGTCTTTACTACTGCAGTTTAGTATATCTGTCATAAACTTGTGTCATGTTTACTCCTCTCTTACTCCCTTTCAAAACTTTGTGTTTTCATTTGCAGTGCACTCTGAAACCCTACTGAGATTGCATCAAATGGGCTTCTAAATTAATTTCTTTACTGTTGAGTGTTCTGTTTATTACCTTCCTGGCATGGGGTACATCCCCGGCTTGATAAAAGTGCTTGCAACCACTTTTTGAAGAAGTGTTTCATCC
This sequence comes from Regulus satrapa, assembly GCA_013396955.1. Taxonomy (NCBI): domain Eukaryota; kingdom Metazoa; phylum Chordata; class Aves; order Passeriformes; family Regulidae; genus Regulus; species Regulus satrapa. The sequence goes on along the minus strand of VWZN01009892.1, from coordinate 582,892 downwards.
AGCTGCAGTTCAGGGGCAAGGACTAGTCCTCCATTTCCACAGTTTGTTGCTAAGGCTGACAGAGAATTTTCCTCTTTCCCTTGGCAACTCAGCAACTGCTTGGAACCAAGAAACCTGTCCAAGCTCTCTGAGCATTTCAGGGTCGAAGTGTACACCAGCATGGTAATGGCCCTTGAGAGGGAACTTCTTGCTGTCAGGTACTCACATGCCATGTATAGACCCACAGATTTCTCACATATTTAATCATAGTAGTCACTGCAAGTCTGAGCATGAATTTTGGAAGGTATTTCATCTATAGGGAATTCTTCAGACACTTAATGAAATTTATTTCTCTGTTTTCAACTCCAGTGCTTGAAATAGTTTGTGGAAGAACTGTATTATCACTGTGAGATGTTTCTATTTGACCAAGAATTTATTAATACCTGCATTATCTTTAACTAAGATTTGTATTTGGTGTTCAAGATGAAGTATGTGCACACCAATAAACTGTGTATTGAATGTAGTAAATATATGTTACACACTTTGCTTCATGTTTAAGTCATTAAGGATTGTATACAGATTTTATGTAGACCCCATCGTTATAGACACCTTTCTTAGTGTTTTGGGGTTGTTTTGGTCTAAGCTGCAGGGGCAGATGAATAACTCAGACTACCAGCTAAACCAAATCAGAATCCTTGACAGTCGATGGGAACAGAGAATCTTGAGAAGAGTATGTGTTTTACTTTATTCTCACATCTGCTTTTCTTTATAGATAGGAAACGTCCAAATAATGAAAGTTCAGATGTAATACTAAATATTTCGAAAAATACTGAACAACTGATATTTATTCCTGAGATTTAATAAACCTTTTCTTTGTACATTTAAGTAATGGAGAAGAGCAAAGAAATTCATAGCAAATACATTTTAAGGCTTGCCACAATAAATTCCAATTTATTTGAAAACATTGTGTGTGGTCAATGAACCTGTTAATGTTGTCTAGGAAATTTATGCTGTCTCCCACCTAACAGTCTGTATATTTCCTGCAGAATATTCATACTGAATGTAATGGAAAACCTTAGAACTGTTTTAGTTTTCTTGATTGAAGAAGGAATATTATGCTTCTTATAAATCATAAAGAACTACTTGAACCCAAATTTGAAGTGTAAATGTGGTACTGTAGTTTTGCTAGATGCTAGCATTTGTAGCAAGGGGAACATACAATTTTAATTGCTTTGGATTGCTGAAGTTGTCAATCTATAATGCTGCACACCACATAGTCAGCCTTGGGCACATCAGTACTCTAATTACAGAAAGTCTGCCTCTTCACCAATGTTTTAACATTTGATTTATTTCCTGTTCAAGTTGTTCAATAGAGCCAGAGTTAATTGGTTTTCCAAATGAGTGTTAAAAATATAAAGACTCAGCTTCATTAAGTGGAGGCTGTACTTACTGTGCACCAATGAGTTGTAAATCCATGTAAAGGTTAGAGTGAGATCATAGCCTTGCATACAGAATTACTACTTGAATTAGTTTGTTTTGCTTACAGATTATAGGTAATATTTGACCCTAGTTAATTGACCCTAGCTGTCTTTTCTTTTTTAAAGGAGAAGATAAACTGCCTGAGGAAAAAAAATTGAAAGGAGACTGATCCATTTTATTTATTTCATGTTATGTTCAGCATTTACCTAAAGGAATCATTCTTTGCTATCCCTGTGTAGTTTCTTTGTTCACAGAAGGGATCAAGCTTTTTACTGAGTCCTTTCCTCCATTTTAAAGATTTCTCTAAAACATCTTGCAAACCAGCAACGTATCACAGATAAGTCATTATTTCCTATTCCTGTAACCTACACACTGTTCATGCATGTTCAGCAACCTCATGCTTCTAGTAGCAAAATTGTAATTAAGGAAACAAAGAAAGTTGACAGGTATTATAACATTTTTTAAAGTCTGTTTGAGGCAATGGAACAGGGTAGAAGGACTTTGCTGGTTTCTTCTCAGGAATAGCTAAAGTTGGCTTTTTTTTTCTGTGTGTGTGCATATGTATGGTCATGTTTTGCTAGGTTTTGGGGGGAAGGGTTGCAGTGCTCCCTTGTTTTACATTTTTTCCTAATAAAACTTGCATTCGGAAGAAGTATTTGATTTCTAAAACTTTTCAGTTTGGATTGAATAAAAGGAGTGAAGAATGCTCTGCAGTATTCAGAATGTAGTGCAGGGGTGACTTAAGGAAAAAGCTGTGTGGATTGTGTGGTTTTGTTTAGGAGCGAGGGTAGGACAATTTGGTGAGAAAACAGCAGATTTCTAATCAAACTTTTGAAAGTGCAAGTATACTACGATAAGTATTATGAATTTAATTAAATTAATTTTCCTGAAATTTCCTTAAACATACTCCATATAGAAGGAAAACTGAAATACCACCCTTTTTCTGTCCCATATGATTTGTACCCAGGTTATAGATTATAGTGTTCAAACTAGGAACTACTGTGAGATGCAAACCTGTCTAAACAGTGATATGCCAAATAAATTCCATTCTGGTTTTTAAGAAAAAATACTTAGAAACTGGCACTTTTTCCAGCCAGCACTTGAACTTGACATTGAGTTTCAGGGAGATAATCCAGGGTGTTATCAAATGCATTGGCTTAAATATCAATAAAACAGTGGCTTTGGATCTTACTACTGATCAGGTTTATCTGAAGCAGAGCCAGATTTCAAAGGTGATGTTTATATCAGACTACAACAAATATTTTTGGGAAAGTTTTCAAGTTTTGGTAGCTATCAGAAATTTGTCTTTGCTAAATTCTCTTACATGTGAAAATGTTTTAGTGTAGCCCCGTTGCAGACTGTGTACTCTGTCAGTAGACTAATTGTGGTAGTACATTTCATTAACAGTGCTGAATGCTGTAATAGCTTTTCTGCAATTGCTGCTGCATCTAATGAGAAGCAGCACAGTGCAAGCCATATTACTGGCCTGACAATTTGCTCTATTGATTTATCACGCCTCTTTTACTGCTGCCTACCCATAGGGATTGCAAAACATTCATCAGATGTTTGTGGATTTTGACTTCTTACCCCCACAAATGTAGAAGATCTCTTTGAAGCATTGCCACATGAGTTGGTGCTGAGTCTGACCTGGATTTTTCATTTGTCCCTTTTACAAATTTCAGCTCCAAACTTCAGTAAAACAGAATGAAGAATCCATTCTCAATTACCTGAAATTTTAAAAAATATTAACAATGTTTCAATGGATAACTCTTCCATTTTATAAAGCTGAGTTCTGGCAGCATTTTATGTTGTTACAATTTATCTAAATATTTCACTCATACTGTATGTAAAATATACTAGAAAGTACATTTAGAGAAAGCAATGCTAAGAGTTCATAGATTTTTCTTAGGATGTAACAAGGACAAAACTTACTTCCAAGCTCTGAGTCATATGCAAGTCTCATAAATGCCTACTTGCCATAGTTCACATATAAAAAATGTTCCTTGAGAAAATACTCAAGTGATATGAAACATCACAGAAATATATCTACTAGGAAATGCTCATAAAAGGCCTGGACAGGAAAATGAAACTACAGTTAAAATTGTACAAGGACTAGGTGCAAATTTTAATATAAATATGCACAAAAATCCTGCATTATAAAGGCATGGCAGTTCATTAGCTGATTAAATCAATAGAAAGATTCCTTTGTGAGATTTGCTTCTAGAAGCTTCTGCTTTCATTGTTGTTATCTACCATTTGGGCAAAGAGTATCCAGAGAGGTAGGATAGTATGTGCTTCATTTAGCTGCAAGACATCTTTCTGCACATCTAAGATAAACGGAAGAAGAAAGAAAGTTGAATGGAATCAAAGGACACACTGGGAAGTAGAAACCCCAGCCCCATTCCCTAAGAGGATATTCAGGTGTCTGTATCACACACTGGAGGTTGATCAGTTGACAGAAATTATCAAATTACATAGGATGTGCAGTATTTGAGAAATCTTATACTAATATGGTCATATATGAGTTGGTTTTTTTAAATCCAACTCTTAGGAAAACACTGGGGTAACTGCTCTATAAACAAGTAACCTTTGTCTAATTAGAAGACTTTCTACAGTTCAGAGTGGGTGTAGGTTGTGCATCCTTGGCACTATCTACTGAATTTATGTTCCTAAACAGAGAATTCGGCTTTCAAAGCAGTGAGAAAATCTGTTTTGCCACTCTGCAAGTACTGTACAGTGTCTGAGTCATCTATGTCTACCAGAGAGAGATCTGAGGTGGTTGCTCTTCTCAGGAAATCTGACTTGGAAAGAGAATTTAAGATCAGGGAATTGGCATTTAGGTGAGTTATAGTTGACAATTTCCTGTGAAAGTTCAAATACCTTCCTTGCCTAGAAAACTAGCTCTGCTTCTTTTTTCTTTTAAGTGATCATAACTTAAAAATACGGTATAAAGTCGTTTTGAAACTCTTGCAGAAAAAGAATGCAGTGATATTAAACCATCAAATCCATCAGAAAAATGACTCGTGGCATCTTTAAAATGAGCTATCTGGAGGCGTATGACAGACCTCCCCCCTAAATCCATGATATTATTCTGGTAGACTGTACTCCACACAGAAGAGCCTAGAGAGCTGGGTCATAGTCCCCTGAGGGGCTGGAGATGGGTGGCAGACATAGAAGATTGCCCTGATCATTATTCAAAAAAATAGTCACGCCAATGGATTAACCTTACATATGAGAAAAAAAGAATAGACTGGCTGCTGAAGTCTTAAGTGTTGCCAAATCTTTCTATTCATAAGTCCTATAGGCTTATAAGAAATAAAGAAATTCTAGAATATATGTTGTCTGTAAAAGAACATTGTATCAAGACTGTCACTGTGTGAATGTCGAAATTATCAAGCAGCTAAAAAGTGCTGGAATCAAAAGTGATGGAATAAAAAGATATGAAGAAGAATCTACAATCCAAATAAAGGAAAAAATCACCCTATGAGAAAAAAATGCCCTTCCATTTCCTCCTCCCTTACCATACTTTATTTAGTTACTATGAATAAGCTTTTGTCTGCAACATTCTGTAATGATTCTTGAAGAATTTTGATAGGTACTCCGGTGTAAGGACTGGTGCCACTTCTTCTGGGAAGTCTCAGAAAGAAGTCAGCATTGCTATTCACAACAAACCTTTTTTCCCATCAGTTTCCATAGTAATTTGATACTGAGTGACAGTCTTTGGAGGAAATCTGTTCCACAAACTTGTGATTGTGGTCCTGATAATAGCCATGTCTGTGTAGGATTACCTGTTCCTGATCTGTACAGGTGTACTGCTCAGTTTGGCATTGACTGGTAACAGGTTTTCATTCCTAAGATCGAGAGAAAAGCTGCAAAGATACACAAAGAGCTATGTTTGTCACAAATTACTTCTATGTCTTCTGAATTTCAAAGCATAAGGCTGTGTATTTTCCAACAGTCTTCCTCAATTTTGATAATACCATTTAATTTATATCTCTTTATTTTAATCTAAATGTTTCTTATTGTGTTTTCAAAATCTTTCAGGCCAGTGATCTGTAGTGGAAAAATGTCCTGATTTTTTTTCTCTGTCTTTACTTACCATAATCCTACAGTCTTTGCAATTGTGACTATGAGGAAAACACAGAAAATTGTATTTTTTCTTCAGAGATGGCTGGATAAATGAATATATCATTGCCATACATTCCTTGCATATGCTAATCAGACATGGGTATGAATTATTTCAACCAAATATTTGACAAAGTCTTCAGCATATTTTGAATATTGTAGCATTTCTGTTTTGATCCAAAAAAGCAGTGATTTAGTCTGACGAATTCCTAACTATATCTGTATCTTAATGTCAGTAGCTTCACCAAAAATTCTTTTGCACTTCCAAGAGGTATTTAGATCAATCTTCTCTCATGAGCCTTAAATTTGGCTGAGTCAGTTAATGAGAAAATTATCCTGTGTATCCAATTTGCACAAATCAGTGGCACCACTATCAACCACAATTGATGAAATTCCTTCACTCCTTATGAGTCAACTGTATAAATCAGAAATTGTTGTCTCTTTTCTACTAAGTGTATCTATTGTGCTGAAAGGAAGGGAAAAGATATTTCAGTCAGATCAGTGGTGGAACATATGTTAGTTTGCATTGTTGTTTGCATTTTTGCTTCTCAAAGTTGGTCTAGGATCATGAGCTAGTAATACCTACAAGTTATAAAAATTCTGCTGATTATCATCTTCCAACCATGTTTTAAAATCAAGGTTTGTTAGATGCAACATTACTTCAAAGAAGCCATCTATTCCTTTTTCCATTAGGTAATACTCAGCACCCTTTTTTAGGGTTTTTGTAGTATATATTAAACAGAAAACTAATGCTGTTATTGAGCTTGTTCTAAGTAAGGATAACCTATATGTAGTGGTGGCTCAGTTTGATAAGAAAACAGGCTGTATATAGGTAGCAATATGGTAGATAAATTTTCTAGTGAATATATAGGGTTGCAACCATGAACTTTAAAAAAACAAAAAAAAGCACACATTTTGAAAATAACCAGTGCACAATAACTATATATCATAAATTGAATATGAGCTTCTAGTTATTGATCTAGTGCACTGGATGAGAAAAGGACACAATTCAGAGACTGAGGAAGTGACCAGACTATATTTCTTATTTCAGTATTTTGCTCTGTCTTGCATTTAATGAGTACCTATTTTTGTGGTCACATATTTGTAATGATTCCTTTGCTACCTGTTATATAGCTTTATATTTATTAGTAAATGGTTCATGTCATAAAAGAAAAATGATGCTTTTTCTTTGGTCAATAGTTTTTTCTGAAACTGACTGCTGAAGTGGAATGTTACTCCAATTAAACTAAGTCTAGGCACAACTCAGAGCTCTACAGTACTATTGAGACAGAATTTAAGACAGTTAGTAATTTTCTAATCTACAAATTGCATATTTTAACAAAAGCTTCCTGCTTGTGACACTGTCTTCTCTTTAGTATACTTCTGGTTTGCATTTTGAGTTTTTTTTGGTTTTTCCTTTTTAAGCTTACATGTGCTTAAAGAAGTTTGCTAGCTGTGTGCATATCATGTGAAAATCATTAAATGTTTAAGAAAAGCAAATATATGTAAGCTAAAACTAATTGGTGGTTGAATATCAGCTATTAAGTAATTATTTTTGTTTTTAGGCAAAAAATAAGAAAAAAAATTAGTTGCTTGAGGCCAAAGTGTCTTTGAGTGGGCTGCCCACTGAGCTGAGCACTCCCTCAATAGACATGTTATCAAGAGTGGTTTTTTTAGAGACTGGATTGAAATTTAATTTGTTCATTGCCTCCCTACTCAAGAAAGCTGATTTAACACTGTTATGAAGAAAGATTCCTTTAGTACATCAAACAGTCTTCTGTTTGACATTTATAGCTTTAACACAAACTGAAGTGGATATTTGAATGTGCTGTATAGTAAATACAAATATTTGAGTGCATAGATATGTAAAGAAACAATATGTATGTGTTACATACTACTTACAGCTGTATCTTCTAATGGCCTCCAACTTACCTGAGCATTTCATTAATTCATTTTTATGCAGATGACTGATCAGTTAATTGAGCACAAAGGCAAAATTTCTACAAATTTAATTTCAAGTCCCACTTGTAAACCTGACTTCCCTCCCATTGCAGCTGTATTCTCCTGCCTTAAGTTCACAGTGCCTATACATCAATTCTGTTAATCTACGTGAGTTTTTCCATTCTCCTGTGACCCAACAACACAAATCATTGGTGGAGAATTCAGCAGTGTTCTAGCTGAAATCAGAATTTGCTGCCAAAGAGGACAGTGATGACATTTCAAGTCAGGCTCCTATTTCATGTGAGACTAGGACAAGCTCGGGCCAACTGTCTGAACTTTTTCGGGGAAAAGTACCCGGGGAATTTGGTGAACACCAAATGGACCATGAACCAATAATGAGCCCTCACAGCAAAGAACACCAGGGGCGTCCTGGGCTGCATTAGGCAGAGCACTGCCAAGAGATCAGGGGAGGTGGTCCTCTACTCAGCACTGCTGAGACACACCTGGAATACTCAGGCCAGTTCTGGAGTCCCCAGTGCAAGAGAAATTAATGTACTGGAGTGAGTCCAGCAGAGGGCCATGAAGGGGATGAAGGTGCTGAAGTATTGACATACATATGAAGAAAGGCTGAGTGGATGGAAACTGTTCAACCTGAAGACAAGACCTAGAGAGATCTTATCAATGCTTATAAATACCTGAGAAGGAGAAGTTAAAAGGCATAAATTTTTGCCAGAGGCACATGGTGCAAGCTGACAGTGGAAATACAGTGTTGAGAACAGCAAAGGCTGTCTTGAGGCCAGTACCATAACCAGAAGGGCAGGCAGCCTCCACCCCGAGCCCAGTCCCAACTTGTCACTGCAAGGTAGACTCAGTCAGGACTGCAAATCATCATGTCACTCTGTAGCAGAGACAGGTCTGAGGGCAAGCCATGGAGTCAATCCACAGAACTGGTGAGGGTGAATGGTGTCAGACTCAGCTCAGTGACTGTCAGGCAAGTTCACAGTGACAGTGCAGACCTAACATCAGGCTGGCAAGCCATCTGACCAGTTGGGATCCAGACCAGGAGGATCAAGGGTCCTGAACAAGCACAGCTGTCACTTAACTGGAGACTGGCTCTCCAGTGGTGTCACTGAGGCAGGGAAAGAAGGCCAAGCAGAAACAGGTCTCCTGGGCCCATGGGTAGGGGTGTGGGTGAAGCTTACAGGTGAGCAGGTCAGGGCAAGTAAAGGCTGTAAGTGCACCCTGGCACACAGGCAATTCCACTTAATCAAATATTCTCCTTTTGCTATGGCAATGGTCAAGCAGTATAAGAAGTAGCTTCCTTAGAGAGCTTGTGGGGCCTCCTTACTTGGCAATGTTGAAAACCAGACTGGTTCTTGGAAACTATCCATTAGAGTAGACCATCTTGAGCTCCAATCATTCTAACGTTCAGGTTTTTGTAATTTTCTGATAGCTAGAAACTAATGTTAAATTTAGGGTGAGTGTATGCCCATATGTAACTGGTATGGAACAGCTGTCTTTCAATTCGCATTCTATCTTACTCTTCTATCTTACTTATTTTTCCAAGCCCTCATCCCCTAAAGCTCTTTCTGTTCCATGAATGTACAGCAGAGATTCATATTCAAACACATTCTTTAATTTAAGCTGCTACATAAAATTTGTGACTATTAAATGCATTAAAATGTGTAATTAATTAAAAGACAGGCTATATATGTGCCTACATTCCAGAAGTTAGAAGTTTTCATTCCACAGTTTTTTTCCCCAGATTCATATACATGTACAAATACCACACGGAGACTCTCTTCTTTACATCTAATTTGCATAATGCATTAATGCTGGAAGAACCTAAATTGAGTCACAAGAAATCATGACTCAGCTGTGGTGCTTTTGCTGGCTCTTGTTGATCTCAGTGTGAGTTCTGCATGCCAAGGGAGTGCAGCATGTCTGAACTAAGTTCAGTCATGCAGATCTAAGAGAATTTTCCCTCACTATAGTTTTTGCATTTTGTGAACTATTTTGTTTATACATTATAGATTAGCTGTTGTCTGATAGCTAAGCTTTTATCCTAAAGTTAAAACTCAGTAACTTCCTAACTATATTTTTATGCAAAATATGAATTTCCATTTTCTATTTCCTCAGCAATACTTCTGCAAGACACACTTGTCTCCTTTTTGAAGGGAAAAAAACCATACAAACAACTGCCAAAAAATGGTATGAAAGCAGTTAGTTTTCTTTGTATAGGATTCCTGTTGTGCTGGGTTTATGCCTGTACTGTGTTGCATGCTTCCTATTTAACAATCACTCAGTATATTAGATGTGCTACAGTCATAAAAATTTACTTAATCTGAAAAACACACTTGCCACATTTTTAGTAGAATTCCAATTCAATTTGATTTAGCAGAAGCTTTTAACTTTCCCCATGCTCGTAAGGACCTAATTTTAGCCCCCTTAAATACACATTTTACACTCTACCAAAGTTAATTAGTAGTCAAATATGCTTGAGAAATTTTGCCCAAAGCACAGTCCTAATAAAACTAGTCTAGAGTATACCCAATTATACAGAAATTACTGGAATAACCAAGATTTCCATACATTTCTTTATATCTTCTCATCTTCTCATCATTTGTTTGACTATACAGGTAAAACTGAGGTGAAAGACTGAGTTACAGTCAGCAGCATTGAACAGAAAAATGCAGTTTTGCCTACGTGGAAGGGGTTGTGATGACAAGAATGGAAGGGTTACCTTCATGAGTGCTGTTGTTTGCTCGTGTTTATTGAGTAGTCTGGTTTTGCATTCAGTAAACTTAGTTTAGCTCCTTTGCTGTAATCTTTAAATCTTGGAACCCTCAGTCAAAAAGATGCTGCTGCTACAATTTCCTTGATTCTAGTGTCTTCATATTGCTAATTTCTCTACAGTGTTAATCTATTTTTGTTTTGACTCATTTACAGAATTGGTGGAAACATTGATTTTTTTTAAATTTTTTTTTTTTTTTAGTTTGTATTTTAAAGTGGAAAGAAAAAGCATTTGTTATAGATAAAAAAGCTGACATATGATCAATAGGAAAGATACTAATGGGCTATTTTCCTGTCACTTCACTTTTGATATAATTCTAGTGTCAGCACTTACTGTAGTGCTGTGCTTCAGGAAGGCTTAAAGGAGCAGAGAAGCCCTCACTAGGTCAGCCAGAACCACAGATTTTGATAAAAGGACCTGTTTCCTGTGCACTACCATGTACTTTTACCTTACCTTAGGAAAATATTACTGTGAATTGTGGCCATTTGAAGAAAAAAAGAAAAAGCCGAAATAGATGAGCCCAGGCAAAATAGCTTTATGCTCTTAGGATTACCTTTTCTAATTGAATAATTGAAACCTTTTCTGAAACATTTTTTTCCTTGAATGAAAGACAAATTTTTATGTGTGACAGACTAGCAGATGCCATCCTGACTTCTTTCCAGATACTCTTCAATTTCATCTTTGTACACAGAGCTCTGCCCGTAATTCTCTCTAATTTTCCTATGCAAAAAATAAACCTTTCATCAGATAACTAAATGATCTGAACTCTCTTCTAGTTGATCACAGATTGCATCAGCATTATTTAGGTTGTAAAGCACCTGTAAGACTTTCACGTCCAACCATTAACCCAGCACTGCCAAGTCTAGCACTAAGCCATGTCCCTAAGTGCCACATCAACATGGGGACTCAACCACTTCTATTGGCAGCCTGTTCCAGTGGTTGACAATCCTCTCTATGGAGACACTTCTGATATCCAATCTAAACTCCCCCTGACAAAAATTGAGGCTGTTTCCTCTTGTCCTGTGATGTGTTACCTTGAAGAAGATTACAACCCCCACCTTGTCACAGCTTCCATTAAATCAAAGCAATAAAGTCCCTGCTGAACCTCCTCTTTTCCAGACTAAACACCTCCAGCTCCCTCAGCCACTTCCCATAACACTTGTGCTCCAAAATCTTCACCAGCTTCATTGCTTTTCTCTGGATGTGCTCCAGCCCCTCAATGTGATTCTTGAAGTGAAGGCTCAGGAACTGAATACAAGATTCACAGTGCAGACGTACCAATTTTGAAAGTTTTTATGGTTAGAACTTTTCTGATAGATTAATGTTTTTCATCTTAAATGCTTTCTTGTCTGCTTTTCATCTGGTAGCAGTGGCAGCCACTTCTGGGTCTTGATAGACAAGGAAGCATCACTGAAATGGAATGAGGCTATATTATGCACACAGAAATATTCCCATATTCTTTGAATTTTATATTAGAGAATATTTTTCTCACTCCTGGCAGAAGTTTATTTATGGTTATTTTCACATGCTATCTTTACAAACTGCAGGAGCTGTGTGTTTCATGAACTATGATCATAAGTTACATTTGTGCATTTGAATTCAATCTTTTTCACTTCTGTCTGAAGCTGAAATTTGTGGGGTGTACCTTGGAGAGAGAAATACTGTGAGGCAGCAAGCATAGTCAAATGACTTGAGGCAATGCTACAGTTTTCTGTGCTGCAGTTTTCCTTGGCTGAGATTGTTAGCTGTCTGACTTCCATTGAGCCAACTCTAGGGGAAAATGAAGAACTGGAACTGAATCAGTAACCAGCCTGCTTCCTTCCATGCCAGGATAATGAGCATGCCCATCAGGAGGAGATAGTGAGGCTACTATCCACCCAGGAATAAGTTTTGCTATTGCATCTGAGTTTTTTACAACTGCTTCACAGGTAATTTCCTCAACCCCTGCACATAGGTTAAGTGCAAATACACTGTCAGGACAAGTAAGGAACTAATCAAACTACCCTGGCGAGAGAAAAAATTTCTGCAGTTAGAAATTTCTTGCTGCTCACCATTTAAAACAAGGATGAAACGTACACTGAAGCCTAATATAAAATGGTCTCATTTTATTATGCAAGATGATTTGACTTAATTAGATCTCAGACTTCCTATCCGTGAAAACAAGAGGGCATCACATTTGCGTAAAAGGTATAAAGTGCAGTTAAAGAAAGAAGATAAGGATGGGTTTAAGGAACTGCAGAAATATCTCACAATTGGACATCTGTGATAATTGAAACATACACATTTATGGGTACTTTTCTTGTGCTTTAGTACATTGATTAATGGATATTAGTCAGTGCACATAGTAAATTTAATTTCTTTGAAACTTCTTCTAACTTTTGTGCATACCTGTTTAGTAACAGTTCTTCAGGAAGACCAGCTTTCAATCATATGCCTTCACAGAAGGATCTCAATTTCAAGAGAAAGGTTTCTCCTTTGAAAGGAAATCATCCTTTAAGGGAAAAATTTCCTTCTTTGAAAGGAAAATTTAAAAAGGAAAATTGGACAGAAAGACTTTTTTCAAAATTTTAGAATGCATTGTGATTAAATCAGAATAACAGTTTATTTCATATTTTAGTAAATTTTGAAGAAGTTTTTTTTTTCATCATATGCTCCCTCTCTTTTCTTTCCATTGCTTCTTTGCTTTTATGCCAGCATCTACCAGGAATGGCTAGACAGAGATTCTAAGGCCTACAAAGTCTCTTGATAGTGTTATATAGGTTGAAAAACATGGGAGTATACAAGATGTTAGTCTGAAACATACACACAGAAAAATATAAAGAAAGAAACTACACAAAAAATGAGTAATAATTTAATTAAACTATTAGCAAATAATCTTGGCTTTAAAACTACTAACCAAAAACAAGCACAAATTTTAGAAAAAGCTGAATGTTTTAAACAGTCTGTGTCTGAGGAGAGGATGTTTGAATTTCCTGATAAATTTTAATTACTTTCCTCTGAAATGTCATGTTAAGCTGTCTGTGTACATAAATATTTAGGGCAAGCAATTTTTAGATGTCTATACGTCAGTGCTCCTGTCTCAACCTGACTGTAGACATCTAGTAATGGAAGAGAATTAATATGATATGATGAGAGGTTATTTTAAAAGATAAAATACGGATAAATAGTGACAGTGATCACAGTATTGGTAGAGATCTCTTCACTATCATTCCCCTTAGATGAAACAATTTTAAAAAACAAAAGATAAAAACAAAAGATACCTGCTCTTAAATACCAGACATACTTAGTTCAACCATAGTTTTCTCACAAACAGAGAAGTTTAAATTTTCCCTCAAATAATTATTGTGAGATGATCTGTCAGATCTCAGAAACACTGATGAGTATCACTAAGTATGAAAACTTTTTTTTTTATCATCTTGCAATTTTACTCATTTTTTGTTGTGCCATTATCACAAATATGTGAACAATTAAACGAAGGGCGCAGGCTATGCCTTTTGTTAGTGAAATCAGATAAGGAAATGTTTTGACAAAGCAAAAGAATATTGTGTCAGTCAGATTAGCTTAAAACCCTTCAAAACCTAACAGGCTTATTGTTTAAGTTCAAAAATTAAATAATAAGCCTGAACTTTCATGAAATGTTCTAAGATAATGAGAAAGTTGCACAAGAGTAAACTGTAATGAACAATGCCTTAAGATCACCAACAGAGAGATGTATTTCAGTGCAATTTTAACACATCCTTCTGCAACAATAAGTTGCATGTTCCAAGGTGACACAAACCTCTTATCGTTGACTGTGGACTTCTAAACATGGATTTTAAAGTGTTTGAGTTGGTGAAGCTGTTTGATAAGATATTTGTAAAAGTTTTCTAAAACAGCCTTTCCCATAGCAGCAATATCTAGTTTGCTTTTAAAGCTGATACAAGCAAGAAGTGATTCATACCACTTAGAAAGGTGGTGATGTGATCCAAACAACTCTGAGGTTTTTTCATTGCACTGACACACATCCTCACTTTGATTTTGAGCATGTTAATTACATTAACATTTCAAAATTCTATTTTCTGCATCTGTGTAACAGGGATAGTGATAATTTGTTATATCATAGGTTTGCTTGAAAGTTGAATTCTTTAATACAGTAAACAGAATCAGTATTATTATTTACATTATTTATATGATAGTTTTTCTTATAAATACTAACAACTAGAGTATAACAGATTTTTACTTTCCGTACTCATACCTAGAGTTACATTCCCCAAATGATCCAAAAAATCTAATTTTTTTTTTTAAATCCATATTTTTTTTTTTTACTTTTGATGCCACTGAAGTCCTTTAGAGACTTTATGCACTACTTCAAGGAGGAAATGCTCCTAGCTCTGTGGATAGCTTGTTGTTCATGTATTGTAACTTATAAAAATATACAGGCCAAAACGTCAGTGGTGTTTTTGCCACAGGGATTGAACAATACAGAGGATGAATTCATCGTGCAGAAAAATATTTTTCTTTCTTACTTGTAATTTCTGTGATCAATGCTATCTTCTATGAAAAGCAACTAATGATTTGGGAAACAGAAATATACAGTGGTTTTTGCATTTGCTTTCTCATTGAAAGTTAAAGCAGATGCATAATAAGAAATACTGATTCTTTTTATGAAATTACCATTGCAAAAGAGAATTAGAAGATAATCTGTGAGCATACAAAAACTTTACAGAGATATTATGTACTTAAATACCAAGATTTGCATCTTAGATATAAAGATATTTTGAGAGCAGAAATCAGAAACCTTAAAAGATTATTTCCCATTTTTTCCATATTAAAATACTGTGTTTAACATCTAAGTTTCAATGTTATCAAAGCTTCATATAACATGCTTGAATTTTCCTCAGGAGGAAATAGGTGTAAGTATCTATTTATTAACACCATTGGGAATAATTATGATTTAAAGTCCTGAATCTTCTGCAGCTAGAAAACTAAGGAATAAGGAGGAAGTTTATCTTTCCTATATAGATAGATATAGATATGTATAGATAGAGAGAGAGAGAGAGAGAGATGGAAGAGACCAGATAGTTTTGGTACTCCGTGCAAGTATCTATTAGAAAGAAACAAAGGGGATCAGCTGTGGGTTTTGGGCATACTCGTGGATGTGTGTATTAGGAATTCTTGGTGCATACCAGCTAGCTCAAAACTTTCCTGGATGATAAATGGAGAACTTATGTGGACAGTGAATGTGCACAGTGAGTTTACAGATGTTAATGGTGTTGAGCTGTTCCATTCTGTCAAGATAGAGGCTAGAAGCCTGCCCAGAAGAAACGTTTTAGGAATATCTATCTCAAAGTCTTAGATGCTTTGAGATTACAGACATATTGGTTGTTAGCCTCAGTTTTGTAGGATCAGTGCTTAAGGCAGCTCCCAGCTCAAAACACTAATGTAGCTACACGCTTCATCTGCAAGCAAGTCTCTCAATTCGGGGTCAGTTGGGCTGCCTGGACACGAGTTCTAATGTCATTTGAAGACATTTTAGGGGTCTTGATGCCTTCAAGACAGCCATAAAGAATCCTTGATGTCGCATAAGACTTGGGAGAAACCTCTACCTTGCTGGACTGGGAGGCAAAAGCTGGGATGTGTTTGTATGTCTAAAATGACAGGAGATAACTGTGTAGCTGCTGAACTGAGCTCTTAATGTCTGCCCTGTGGTCAGATGGGAGGTACCTAGCTCTCACACTGACACCAAAATCTGTTACTCTTACAATAGAAAGCTCCACTGAACTGTGCTTTTGACCTGCAGCAGGCATTGATGAGAAAGGCCTCTTTCAAAGAAGAAAATTATGTTGCTTATCCAAATGGACTTAAATTTAAATTACATTCAGCTTTTCCAAGCCATATCTTGAAATACAGGAACCCCGATGAGCCATAGACTCTATAGATGGTAAAATCAACAAGAAATACGTTGCTTTTAATTTCAACAAGGGGTGTTTTCAGCTTTTCTTGCTGATCTGATTCTCACTCCTGTGCTGACTGCAAATATATCCATCAGTCTGCCTGAAGGTCAAAACTGAAATCCAGCCTTCTTCAGTTAGCAAGATGACTACAATTTGAAAGCTGAAGGCCAGCTTTTTGTCACCAGTGATGCAACACTTAATGTTCATTTGCATACTAATGATCTAGTATTGTTTCAGGATGCTTGTAATTTAGTGCTTTAAGTGTCCTTCCTCCATTTTATCAATCTGAGCCCAGGTTTTGGGATTCCCAGTTGTTCAAGGTGATGCTCAGGAGTTTATCAGTCACTTTACTGACACACTCCTAATATTTTACCAAGGGAGTAAATACTGCTAGCCCAAATTACTTAGTTCCTTTTAGTATTAATGCTAAATAGACAAGTCAGTATTCAGTAGACCTCAGTGGGTATGTGTTCTTGACTGGCTACTGCTATTTAAAAAAATACTAAAATTGGGAGGAGTATAATTTTTTATATATATTTCTAGAAGGATACATTTGAGAAATCAACATCAGAGATAAGTGAACATGTTTTGCTTTTTCGATACATTAACAGACGGAGAGTCTGGTAGAGATTTTAAGTTGATGAACTTCCAGCTGTGGTTTTGCTAATCTAGTTCAGCCTCAAATAGAGTTCTTTGGATTCACAATGATGGGTCTCAAAGGTGTCAAATATTTTCATGAGCCTGATTTGGGTGTTCCTTATGATAATATTTGAATACAGAAAATCACCAGTGACAAAAATAGTAAGTTTATTTTCAAACTATATTCCTTTCAATGTGCAGTTTGCTACAGTCAGGATATTTTTGCCAGTTAGAGTCAGTATTTTTGTGTGTTTCTTTCCTTTCATGTTTTAATATCTTTAGCTTTTAGATTTTAGTTTTATGAACTTACACAAAAGATATCTTATTAAACCGGAAAAACTGAAAGAGGTAATTCAAAAGATTCAATTTTAAATTTTAAATAATGTTTAAGGTTTTTTTATTTGGTTTTTGGAGTTTGTTTTGTTTTGTTTTGTTTTGTTCTGTTTCGGTTTTTGTTATAAAGTACACATTTTAACACTGGACTAGACCCTAGTCTTGGCTAAGGGGAAAAACCAGTGCAGCCCTCTGTCCCATGGGTTTTCTGTTTCAAAACC
The DNA here is from genome assembly GCA_013396955.1 of Regulus satrapa. Classification (NCBI taxonomy): domain Eukaryota; kingdom Metazoa; phylum Chordata; class Aves; order Passeriformes; family Regulidae; genus Regulus; species Regulus satrapa. The sequence goes on along the minus strand of VWZN01009892.1, from coordinate 565,448 downwards.
TAACTAAATACTGTTACAAAGCACTGTGTAAAGCACTGACACTGCCTCTGTGAATCATGAAGATTTTCTTTTAATGTGAATTCCTGAATCCTTGACTATTGCAATTACAACTAAATCAGTGTCTTTATTTTCTCCAGTGCATTAACAGGACAAGGACAATGCCAAAGAGGAGATAATACTGACATTGTGGAATAGTGGTGCCACTCTCCAGTCACAACAAGCCTGTTCAGACCTACAGGCTGGGGGGCAGAGTAGCTGGAAAGCTGCTTGGTGCAAAAGGACCTGGGGGTACTGGTCAACAGCAGCTGGGTATGAGCCAGCAGGCAGCGTGTGCCCAGGTGGCCAGGAAGGTGAATGGCATCCTGGCCTGTACCAGCAACAGTGTGGCCAGCAGGAGCAGGGCAGGGATTGTCCCCCTGTGCTGGGCACTGCTGAGGCCACACCTGGAGTGCTGTGTGCAGCTCTGGGCCCCTCAGTGTGAGAAAGACACCGAGGGGCTGAGGGAGTCCAGGGAAAGGCAACGGAGCTGGGGAAGGGTTTGGAGCACAAGTCCTGTGAGGAGAGGCTAAGGGAGCTGGGGATGTTTAGCGTGGAGAAAAGGGAGCTCAGGAGAGACATCAGAAACTCCAGAGAGCTGCTCTCTACACCTGCCTGAAAGGAGGCTGTGGGCCCAGGTCAGTACCAGTTTCTCCTCCCAGGCAGCCAGTGGGAGGACGAGAGGAAATGGCCTTTAGCTGTGCCAGGGAAGATTCGGGTTGGACATTAGAAAGAAATTACNGGTTTTCTGTTTCAAAACCTAACTAAATACTGTTACAAAGCACTGTGTAAAGCACTGACACTGCCTCTGTGAATCATGAAGATTTTCTTTTAATGTGAATTCCTGAATCCTTGACTATTGCAATTACAACTAAATCAGTGTCTTTATTTTCTCCAGTGCATTAACAGGACAAGGACAATGCCAAAGAGGAGATAATACTGACATTGTGGAATAGTGGTGCCACTCTCCAGTCACAACAAGCCTGTTCAGACCTACAGGCTGGGGGGCAGAGTAGCTGGAAAGCTGCTTGGTGCAAAAGGACCTGGGGGTACTGGTCAACAGCAGCTGGGTATGAGCCAGCAGGCAGCGTGTGCCCAGGTGGCCAGGAAGGTGAATGGCATCCTGGCCTGTACCAGCAACAGTGTGGCCAGCAGGAGCAGGGCAGGGATTGTCCCCCTGTGCTGGGCACTGCTGAGGCCACACCTGGAGTGCTGTGTGCAGCTCTGGGCCCCTCAGTGTGAGAAAGACACCGAGGGGCTGAGGGAGTCCAGGGAAAGGCAACGGAGCTGGGGAAGGGTTTGGAGCACAAGTCCTGTGAGGAGAGGCTAAGGGAGCTGGGGATGTTTAGCGTGGAGAAAAGGGAGCTCAGGAGAGACATCAGAAACTCCAGAGAGCTGCTCTCTACACCTGCCTGAAAGGAGGCTGTGGGCCCAGGTCAGTACCAGTTTCTCCTCCCAGGCAGCCAGTGGGAGGACGAGAGGAAATGGCCTTTAGCTGTGCCAGGGAAGATTCGGGTTGGACATTAGAAAGAAATTACTCACTGAAAGGGTTGTCAGGCATTGGAATGGACTGCCCAGGGCAGCAGTGGAGTCATCACATCAGGTGGTGTTCAGAGAATTACTGGACATGGCATTTAGTGCTATGGTTTAATTGACATTGTGATGTTTAGTCAACGGTTGAAGCCTTGGAGGTGTTTTCCAACCTCAGTGATTTTATGAAGGTGAGAATAACCTTCTGCTGATCTTTTTAGCATCCAAGCAGAGTCTAAGAGCTAGCTGGCATCTTCTCTGAACTGATAGTAAAGAAATTTATCCATACGCTTCACCTTTACTACTACAGCAAGCACTGGCATATTCTCTTTGTTATTTAGCTGTGAACAGTCTTTTCTTCAGTACTTCTAACACTGACATAGTGGCCTTTTCAGCTTGCTAAGGCCTGATATAAATTTCAAAGAATTCAATTCTTAAATTCCTGTTAATATTGTTGCTCTTTAAAAGAAAGAAGATCTGAGACATAACTAGATTTTATGTTATCCAGGGCAAGGTATTATCATAGCATAAACAATATAAAGATGAATATGTAAAGTACTGAAACAATGTTTAAAAGGAAATAGCAACTAGCAAATGTCTTTTCATCCCACTTCCCTACTTTATTTTCTGAAATGGAATTGATTATGAATCACAATCTATATTTCATACAATGAAAGAATCCTGATATAAAAATAAAATTAAATAAAAAGAAAACTGAAAATTATAATAAAAATAAACAATGAAAAAACCCTATGGCAGTTAATAGTAGAAGAGTAATACAAACTGACTTGATGTGCGGGCTTTAAAATTCAAAGAGTGAAAGAGCTAAAATTGCTCAAAATTACTTTCAGTTCTGAATATGGAGATAAAAGGGTTCTGATCTTAGTGAGAAAATCTAAGGAATAATAGTAAAATTTATTCATTCAAATAACCAGTGTCAACACAAGATCTCAGGTATATCAGTCAAATGTTTGCCACATTTTGTGCCTCCACATCTATGGCCAGAGAAAAATCTCTTCAAATAACTTTTTTTTCTTTTAGCCCACCACTCTTTATCTAATGTAGTTGTTAAAACAGGAACCGAAAATTACATTTTCATTTATCTTGTTGGACATCATGAGTGGACTGCCCAGCAGCGGAGCAGTCATGGCCCAGGATGATCTGTACACTTTGGCAATCCAGCCCTAGGCATGCTTGAGAAGATTTGTTGAACTCTACTTTTGGTGTCTCCATCACAGTACTTAGAGTAGAATAGGCATTATGAGATGTGAACTTCTACTTGTATATGAGAAACGAAAATTAGTACTGTTCTGATTTGCAGTCCATCAATATTCTTAATCCTTTTTTGTACTTAATTTGTTGACAGCCTGCACCAGAAAAGGTCAGAATCACTCTCCTGAGAAGAACAATCTTGGAATGAACAGAGCTGTTGGCCTTTTTTACCTTTTCATTTCCTTCTGTCTTTTTATTCCTTTGGCAAGCATTAAAGGAATAAGCATAGAGTTACCATTGTGTTTTCAGTATGTCAGTTTTACCTGTTTCTGTACCTTTAATGCACGTAACTCAGTTAATGGATTAAAGGCCCAGTCAGTTTTCTGAGTTTTCAACCGTGAATGATAAGACAGGTAAATACTAAGCTAGACCAAAGCCATTGCAAGTGCTTTGGCAGAAAGAGTTTAACATATAATAGGGGAAAACTTAAAATTCCTTTGTCTTTCTTCTTGCTGCAGTCTGAGATCACAACACATCCTTGTTTGCATGAGAGCTAGGCTGCACCAGAGCCCTGGAATATGTCATACACAATAGCAGGATTTTTATTCTCTATTTTTAGGGATTTTGTAAATGTGATCTACATCTGTATCACTTCCATCACCTTAAAAAAATATATGCAAATTTGATCTGGTGCTCAGGGCAAAGGCTTGTAGAGAAAGTTGTGTGAGTCACTGTGCAAATTGGATTCTGAGATCTGTACAGACTTTCTGGGTGGCTTTTAATGCAGTAAATTTCCATCAGACTTTAAAGATTTCATTCAGGCAGCTCATCTGTCACCACTGAGAGACACTTTCTTTGGAAGGCTTTCACTTTGGGATACTAGCAGTAGTATTTAATATTCTTGATCCATTCTTGATCCAGTCAAGGATAGCCAGTACAACAATTTCCAGGACTCTCTTTGTGAAGGCAAGGATCAGGACGAGATTTTTATAAAGATTTGGGGGTCCTCACTGGTTGCTGTGCTGTCTGCTGACTAGTGTATCTCTCTCTGTGTCAGGGTTGCATTAACTTTGAATCTTTATATCTGAGTAATTTTTTAAAGAAAATAATATAACACAGGCATTGGAGAACACTGAGAATAGTGAGTTGTGAGAATGCATCTCACTGGTACAGTGGTATATATTAAGTCATATGGGATAAAGTTAGCAGAGGTGTCTGACACAAAGATCTATTAGGCTGTCAGACAGTCTCCCAAGAGAAATGGTGGAATCCCTTCTCCTGGCAATATTTAGCATTTGATTAGAGAAAGCGCTAAAAAATGTGCTGAAAGGAGCAATCACATTTGACAAGAGTTTCTAATAGATTATCTGTTCTTTTCCATCCCCAGTTTCTCTAATTGCATGCTCAAGCTTGAGGGAATAACAATTGAAAGACTACCTTTAAATATCTCAATAAGTATTAACTACTCTTTACTGTTTTGCTCATTATTCTATTCAGAAATGAGATGTTTCATTCCATTCTCAATGTTTTATTATTTACATTCAATGTTAATAATACCTGGCCTTTCTGAATAGTTCCTTACAAGATTGTGCTAATTCAGTTCACTCGTCTTATATATTTTTTTTAAAATCCAAGAATAAAAACCTGCAGTATCTTTAATCCTTGCTAAAGTGCATTTCCCAATCAGACAGAAAATTAAATGTTTTGGTTAAGAAGATGCAGTGAGTAGGTACTTTAGATTTTACTCCTTTACAGTACACAGGATCAAGAATTTTCAGGAACATTTTTGTTCAAATGTAATTAGCAATAGTACAAACATTGCTACATTCAGTGCAAGCAACACTTGTATAATAAGCTTAATCATTTTTTATAAGCAAAAAAAACCAATGAGCTCATCTCTTCTGCAACTGATATCACCTTAGCATTTAGTTTCTTTAGTGACTGATTTTCATAACTTTTAAACACTGTTTTGTTCATTGTAAACTTCATTGCATCAGCATGCAAAAACTGAGTGCAAAGAAATGTTTAATCAATTAAACTGTGTGTATGTGTGTGTGTATATAATATATGGAATACATTATTCAGGTTACAGCTTAAAATATATAATCAGAAATTATCATGGTCCTGGTGAAAAACTGTTCAGCTGGATGGCTTGAACCAATGCTAAATAAGAGGTACCATTGTTTTGTCTTCTAAATAATTCTGTGTGGTCTTTCATAAGGTAAGAAAAATGATTGGAAGAGTTAAAATATTTCAGTATGAACTCAAAAATTATGCAAAATGCATAATTCACATGCAGAAGACAGTTTAAAATTCACTGTCCAAAATTATTTTTAGAAATACTTCTCTATAAAATTAGATTGCAGAAAATATGTGATGAATTCAAATTTGGAATTTGATTAATCAAGAGCTATAATTTATGAAAAAAGTCATGGGGTGTCTTCCAAATATTAGGATATAAAGATTCCAACATTAAGAAAACCTGAACACTCATCTAGATCAGCTTCAGGATTAATAAGTCAATAAATCTTTATTTGCCTTGGGTTTTGAGCACTTGATTCTTTATTTGTTAACTGTTATGTGTTACTAATTCATGGAATCCTTAATGGTTAAATATATTTAAATAGAGGATAAAAATGGATCAAAAGCAATAGTATTGCACAAAGAATTAACCTATGTCGTTTCTTGTCTTTTCTTGACAAAAAAAAAAAAGGTTACTTTTGAGGAGCTTTTTTTTTTTCAATGCTGCATTAAAATTGTATAGCTTTTAATCATCCTGACTCCTACAAGTATTTTCTTCAGGGAATTCTGTAAATTTAGAGTCATGGGCAGCTTAAAAAATTTGGCAATGTATTTGCTAGAGCACAGTATCTTGCATTTGGCCAAGCTGTATTTAAATAGCCTACTTCCAGCACTAGTAATACATCATAGTGAAATCTGGTTTAAAATTAAATGCTGTTTAAGGTCCCCTTAAGCACCTGTCAAACATTTCCACTCTTTGCTAGTACCACAGCATTTACTTGAGCATTTAAAAGCTCTGAGATGGACTATCCAGTTTTTAAGGGATGGAAAATAAAAGGTATAATTTCTTGGAATTCCCAGCCATCCAAGACCTGAAAATATAATTTCCTAGATTATTATAGGGTTTATTTAACATATAAGACATTGTGTCTAGCAAGTCAAAACACAGCGAGATGCTTTAAACCATCAATAAGTTACTAAACGTAGACAGAAGAGCTGTCACTTTTTAGTAGATACTTGTAATTATTTCTGTCTCTCTGATTGACTAAATCCTACTGCTCCATGGACAGAGCCATCTCCATCTATTGCTCTCTCTCCACAGCTGTGGGAGCGCCAGGATGCAGAAGAGCTTCACCATCTGCTTTGCTGGAAGTTTTATAAAGAGGAATATTAGATATTATAAAGATATTGAAACCAGTAGTGGGTGTATTGCAGCCCATCCTTCCTTGGCAGTACACAGGATCTTTCTAGTTTAGACATTTCAGTTCACAGGAAAAAGAAGTCATTCCTTCAAATTATTTTTATGTGATAGAATGTCACCAGTGCAACTTGCTACTGCAATACATTGTCATTCAGGTACTATGTAAAGCAGTACACATCATCAGTAAAAATATCAATTAAAAAAACCTTTCTTCAGGAATCTCAGAGTCAGAGACAAATGCAAAAATGCATCTTCTTGCAGATACACGAAGAAGATAAGGTTGTATTCTTTTTCATCTCCACTTGCTGCTTATTACTAAAATAGGTAATTTTATTGATACTGGAAGAAAGATATTTCTGCAAGACATTCCTGTGGAGTGGGAACCGAGTAAAGGATTGTCACACTGTTAGGATGCCATTCCATAGGGAGAGGCAGTAGGAAAATCATCACAAGTAAATGGGGGAAGAAAGGGTTTCAGAGTCAATGACAGTAAAGTTAGGGGAAAGTGCAAGAAGCTAAACGGATGTAAGCAGCAGTTGATTGTACAGAGCTTTGACACATGGATTAGAAGTTTTAATCTGGCTTTGTGAGCATAAAGAAAGCAAACAAAAGGATTTGACGAAGAGTGTTAATTAGATGAATGCTGGAGTATATTAATTGCAGCAGCAGGTTGTGCTGTATTCTAGTCTTGCAGATAAGAAAGGAGTAAGAAAATTCTCTTTCCTATTAGATTTTTGTTTACATTTTCATTCTTTTCTGATTTTCAGCACACCAAAATAGATTTTAAGTATTTTTCATTTATTTTTGCATTTAGTTGAAAAAAATACCAAAAAATAGGAAAGAAAATATATTAGGCCTATATTTAGGAGAATACACAATAATTTTTTGGAAATACTTGAGATTCTGTTTTACTGTGCCTGTTTTGACACTGCATGTCTGTTTGCTTTTATGTCCTCTGCCTTGTCTTTATCTGGGTAGTAAACTTGTTCAGTTTTACTCATTCTTACTGCCCTAATTGTTCTGCATGAGATTTATTTAAACGACTGAAATATGAGGACATGAATGTTCTCTGCTTTGAATTGGTAAAATCTCAATGACTGTGATTATACTGAAATTTTAATTATATTTCTGTGAACATATGTAAGTTTTTCCTCAGTTTATGGTTTACCATTCCTTTTTGAAGGTGTTTCCCATCGTGAAGATGAATGATCTTGTTAAAGAGGTCGTGTGTGTTGAGGCAATATTGTTGGCTCTAGCCAGCTTGTCTACTCTGGGTTGTCTCAGCACTGTAGACTCTAGTTCATACATTGCATTTATGAAGTCCCTAACACAGAGTCCTGATTTTTCAATTGATTGGTATTCCCATTTTAATTTCAGCATCTTTTTTATTATTATTACTACCAATTATAGTTTTGATGGATATAGTGCCACTCTACTTATTTTTTAGTTCATCTTCAAAATTCTTCCAATACAAGGGAGATAGATAGATAGATAGATAGATAGATAGATAGATAGATAGATAGATGATAGATAGATAGATAGATAGATAGATAGATAGATAGATAGATATAGAATCTTCCAAAATCTGATAATGTCTAGGTTTTTTTTCTGACACTAAAGGTATATCTGAAGAATCCACAGCTATGAAAACATACATATGTACATATGGAGTAATTTAGTCTGAATTTCAGTTTCTAAATATAAATAACAATTTTGGGAATTCTTGCTCAGCAAAGACTCACTTCCCAGGTATTTCAGTGAGATTCATTTGCTCTAAGAAAAGGTTTTCAACACTGAACAATACAAATATAATTACTGTTTTAGTTCTCTTTGTGGTTGGTAAAATTAAATTGCTATTTTTCTAAGTTATATAAAATTATTACACTGAGATGTGTTCCTCTGTTTCTGTTTAGAGATACCCCCCACCTTATAATCAGAGAATCATGAATTGGTTTGGGTCGGAAAGGACCTTAAATACCATGTAGTTCCAAACTCCCTGCCATGGGCAGAGATTCCTCCCACTAGATCTGGTTGGTCAAAGCCCCAACGGGACCTTAAGCGTTTCCAGGGGTGGAGCATCCAGAACTTCTCTGGGCAATTTGAGCCTTGCCAACTTCTTAATATGCCATTCTCCCTTGACCTGTCACACTTCCTTGTAAAAAGTCCCTCTCCAGCTTTTTTGGGGGTCTCTTTAGGGTACTGGAAGGTGATCTAATCCTTCTCCAGGGTGTAACTAACACCTTTGAGCAGACGGGTTCCAGCCCTCTGATCATCTTGGCTGTCCTCCTCTGGACTCACTCCAACAGGTCCATGTCATTCTTATATTGGGAGCCCCGGACCTGGATGCAGTACTCCAGATGAGGTATCAGTAAGGATGGAAGGGTGGAGCAGAATCCCCTCCGTTGCCCTGCTGGCCCCATTGCTTGTGTTGCAGCCCAGGACATGTGTGGCTTTCTGACTCCAGGCACACACTGCCAGCTCATGTTGAGCTTCTCATCAACCAGCACCTCCAAATTCTTTCCCTTAGGACTGCTCTCAGTATGAACAATAAATTCCCTCAAATTGTGAACTAGCTTGCTTACCTTAAGATCAGTTATCTAACACATCCATCCTGGGCTCCCTTTACAGTAATTGGAAAGAAAGTTCTCATTTAAAGAGCAATTCAGCTTTTTTTCATATATGGGCCAATAGTATTAATTATCCTCTGAAAATATTTTATCTCTACCCTGTGAGTCTTATGGATATCTACTGCTAGCTGAGTGGTAGACAACTGGCTTTTAGCTTTCTAAGCTGGGATGTTGTGGATGTGTGAGAAAGCACCAATGTGGCCCAGTCACAGGAGAAAAGAGACAGCAACACGGAAGCAAAGCAAAGCAAATAACTGAAAACTGCAAAGGTCCCTTAACTGATTTTAAGACTTAAAACTAGAGGTGGGTATTTATACCTTCACCTTTTCTGAGGTACAGGACTAAGTTTTGTGTAACTTTATGTGACTTTACTTTGTGTAATGACTGCTGAATGCAGTTAATGAGAAGGGCAGTTCTGGTTCTCTGACTGCAGGTATTTTTCATGTTCACGTGTTTGCAAACTAAAATACTGAATTGTGCAACTCACTTTATTTTTACTTACTGTTTGTGTTTCAGTATTTTTCTCTTCTAAAGTCTAGCTATTTTGCAGTTTGCTACTTTAGAAAGAGTTGGGCTATTCTATAAAAAACAAATTGGTTTCAAATCTCTTAAAATGTATTTTATCATGCATTATGAAATATAAAATATTGTGAGTAGGGTAGTTTTCATTAGAAGTATTAGATTTAGTTTCCTTCTTGGTTTCACAGAGTTGAAACCTGCCATTTTTCAGAGCATGCTGTGAAAATTCTATTTTCTAAGGCTGTTCAGAGAAGATGTGATTTAAAATTGGTACATTTGAGTACAGGCTGCTGTTGTTTGAAATGGGGTTTTAACACTAAGATGGAAGTTCATGTTTAAAGAGATCAGGTTGTGTTATATTATGATACCCTTGTAACTAGTGATACTTAAAATTTTGTTTGTATTTCTAGTATCTTTTCCGGCATCTGAAAATAGAAGAAGATTTGAGTAAATCTAAATAAATAAAATAAATTCTTCTCAATAGTCTCTTGAGTGTTGAATCAAATTGGTACTTAACTTTTTCTCAGGTAGTAGAATATAAGCCTTTTTTCAGTTGGGTCCCTTTTTGGTTTACACCCGTTTTTCTGCTGACTATCATTTTCATTATCAGTATTAGAGCAGGGAATATTTCCTCTTGAAAGGAGTCTTGCAAATGCTAATTTCAGATGCTCTTCCAAGACTCTCCTGAGAGATTTTCCAGTCTTCCTTTTTGTGGGGAGAGACTGGTAAATACTTAAATAAATTCATGTTCAAATCAGTCTTTTTTAAGCTGAGCTTTATTTTGAATGTTTACTTAACAGCTCTTTTGTTATTATTTTTCAATTCTAAACAATACCAAAACTCTTTAAAATCATCCATAATTGTTAATAAACATTTTTAGTCCCACTGCAGCTTCAAATGTGTATTTGTGTTTGTTTATCTCACACCCAAGATGTATCATTGTAGGGCCAGAGCAAATTCTAGTCATTGGAAGACTCACCGTCCTTTCCCTTGACATAAAGTAAAGAGGTTTTGTTGGAGGTTTTTTTATGTTTTGTAAAGTTGTTCTAATAAGAAATACCTGAGATAAAGGTAGCCTGGCATAAAAACCTAGCCTAGAAATAGCTATCAGTTTGACTTTGAATATTTCTCATAGCTCCCAATGCATATTTCTCATTCTTCTGTAGTAGGCTTTTCCTTCTGAATGTTGGTGGCAGTTACTGTGGGACAAAATTACATCTACACAGGAAAAGTTTGTTTGCTTGCTTGCTTGCTTGCTTGGTTTTTATAGAAGCACTAATAGACCTAGAAAGTGCAGGAAGTGCTGACTCTAGTGCTGAGCAAAAAATTACCCTGCATTTGGTTGGGGAGGGCATCCTGGGTTCTGGTCTCTGGATTTACACAGAAATTATTTTTGAGTACCATCCTCATCACACACAGAGCAGTGAATTTGGGTACCCTCAGACTCACAGCTTCTGATCCCAACAGGTTTTAGGTGGGACCTGGGTGCTTCATCTCTCAAAGTGCCTGTCCAAGAAATATTTTCAAATAATAAAGTTGTAGTTTATGAGGATTTGAAGGTTGGAGAATACTGCTCAGGGAGTTTAAGACACTTCAAGTATGTGAAGTGCTATTTTGCTATGCAAAAGGAGCTATTTTGAGTCTCAGTTCTAGATACCCAAAGGTGTAGTGGGTGTCTGGGTACAATACATTGTATCAAAATTTCAATAAATGATGGTATGTTACTTACACAAAGACTTCACCTGTAGGATTACAAGGTAATTTTCATACAGGTTGGCACAAGCAAAAGACCACTATCCTGAAAATACTTTTTATTTATTAAGGCTACATTGTTCTTTTTTATTTTGTTTTCCAACCTTTCCACTTGAACCATTTGCACTGTATTGACCTGCTCTGAGCCTTGAGGGAGGCTGTTAGTCTGTAATGTGAAAATACAGAGGTGTCAGATATTAACAAGTGTTCTCTGTCCTGCTGATGCTGAACGTTGATCCACCTCAGGCATCAAGAAACTGAGAGAGCTAATTTGTAATTGTTGCCTTTCCTGTTCTCTCAGATGGTTGGGTAAGCAGGCTGAAATGTCTGTCCTCTAGCTATTTGACTTTATATAGGAACTCCCATCATCCTCATCTTTGCAGTAGCAGGATCCCACCCAGTAGCATACTAATCAGTGTGACTAACATCTGTCTCCTGGGGTGCATTTGTTTCTCTCATCTTGTCCCCGGAAGCAAGATTGTGTATTTAGCTATATAATGTTAAATATATCACTGTCATCTGTAGGTTTATGTTTTTAGCTGTAGTTTTTGCTAGGAGTTCATACTAATGCAGACAAGTCAAAACAGTGCACTACCACTCGAAACGGAAGATGATAGGGTTTGTATGGACTTCAGATTATGGGAGAGGCCACTCCCAGTTTGAAAATGGGCACTCCCTTCTTCCCTTCTGCCCAGAAAGGTTTAACCTTACAACATCTGACACAGTGAAGTCACCATGCAGAGTCCTGTCCTTCCTTCAGGACTTAGAGCATCACAAAGATGAAACCTCCCACCTGGAAACCACACTTACCCTCACTGCTGGGTAGCCCGGAGAAACAGGCACATTTAATATGCTTAACCTAAGGAAACATAACTGAATGCTTCCTCCATAGAATGTTTTCTTGAATTTGGGAATGTCAGCGAAGTCTTGTTCAATACTGGTGGGGAGTTTAATAAGTATAATGTAATAATGAAATACCAAACTAACTGTACTTTGAGTGGTTATGATAGTGCATTAGAGTGATTGTTTATTGGAGTGCTTTTATTTTGGAGCTGCCTCATGCTGTCTCTTCTCCCCTAACCTGACTAAATTTTGTATTTCTTGTGAGGGGAAAAAAATGCCTTTTGCTGTAATTAGTATCGAATCGTGGTTTTTTTAAGTTCAATATTTCCTTTAGCATTTACCTTAACAGCAAGGTTTTCTTTTGACAACAAAATGTTTCATTACAATTTAACTACAAATACTGGCTCCCAAAAATCATAGAGAATTTTTTTTAAAAATAATTTTTATACAGAATTTCTTACCTACTCTGTTGTCCTCTCATATGAAAAGAACATATAAAAAGACATCACTTGGATTATATCTTTATTTATTTATTGTATGGTTCCTGAGTATTCTTTGGTTCAGAGACAGCTACAATGGATCACAATTGCCCATTACTCCCTTAGTGGAAAATTTAGGCATTAGAAGAGCTGAACCACTTTCTGAATCCACTTGTGTCTCTGTGTCTAAGGCAAACCGAGCATCTCTCTGAACTCTTTGGTGAGAACCCTAAGTTAGATGGGAAGAGCCTGTACAAAAGTGTTGTTTGATTTGTCACAGAAAAGCATGCCTTTAAAAAGAGTAGGATGCTCAGTGAAAGTCATGGGCTTTCTCTGCATTATTTATAAAAGTCATATGCCATTACTTGCTTAAGAAATACTGTTTCTCATAGGTTGCTATGTTCTCCTTTTTTTTTTGCATTTTTTAAATAGATTGAATATTAAGATTTTATCACAACACCATTCTTAACAGTGTAGCACAGTCAGTATCTTTGACCTGCTATTTGTTCATTTCACTTGTAAGCATTTATGGAACCATTTATGGAACAAACCAGTCGGAAATTGTTGGTTTTATTTTCATTCATCAGTATTCTACACAGAGCACACTGAAGCATTGTGGTTTGGACAATGCACCACAGTTTATCAGTGAATAAACTGAGTTCTTAAATGAGTGACTGATTTCTTTCCTCTTGCAGTGTACAGGTTGTTCTTCACGACTCACCGTTGTCTTCAGTCAGCTGCGTGTTTCACATTATCGTGGGCAAACATGACATGCACATGTTGATGCAATTTATTTTTACAGCTTGATAATATGTTTTGATTTATCACTCTTCTGAGCTGTGGTGTTCTGTTTTCCCCTTAGGGATACGATGATGGATATGGGGGTGAATATGATGACCCAAGCTATGAGGCATATGATAACAGTTACGCCACCCAAACACAAAGGTAAGCATTTGTGCTCCTATATTATTTCTCCAAAGTACTAGTTTTTATCTTCATTTTTCATGTAAACTTCCTGCTTTATTTTCCACATTAAATTTTACAAAATTTCAGAGTACTTTAGAAAGCTATCAAAAAGTAATAATGACAGTCAGAATTTATGCACAGAAATTCAGATGAAGCAAAAATGTAAGCAGCTATGCTTTTAAAATTGGTGCAAATTAAGTGTATTTTTTTTAACAAGCAATTGCATAGTTTTCTTATTTGATGTTATTCTGAATTTTTTTGTGCCTTTTATTGTCCTTTCCTGGTAATAAGTTGCAAAGAGCATCGCATACTTTTGGCTTTTATAATGTTTTGGGAAAAACCAGAAGGAAATTTAAGAAATAGTTGTGATGGTAACCTGTTTCTGGTTGGCATCCACCATCAAGGTGAACTATAGAAGGTTCTACATATGGCAGAAGTAAGGCTGAAACTACCCATTTTCAACCAGTTATTTTCTAAGCAATTCTCAGAATTTATATATTTAGAAATTTATTTTTTATCTTTGTGATGTGGAATAATACTAGGAAAAGGCTACATTCATATCTTACATTGATTTGTGTCAATAAGATGAGGCAAGAAAAATTACTCCTTTCTTACATACATACACCTCACACACTCATCCATTAATTTGACAGTTGGTGCATGTTTATTAAATATGGAATGTCATCTTTTTCACATTTAAGCTAAAGGATAAAGGGGTTCTTCCGTCAGTTATTCAGAAAGTGCTCTTATGCATTGTTAAAGTACTTTTAAGGTTGTGGAAAGACAAATGAAACTTTAACAAGAAAAGACACAGACTTTAAGTAAGTTAGTGTAGTCTCACTGAGCAAGAAAGTGATGTATACGTATAGAGTTCTACACTTCCAAGCCCAGAGGATCTTAAACTTACTTTTTTGTTCAGCCATCTTTTTCACTGAATACTTTGCTGATGTAAATGCCTTTCAGAATTACAGTGCTGTAGTGAGTGATACTTCAGTGGATAAGAAGTACTTTACAAGTATTTTTATATCCAGTAAAGTATATTAAAAAGGATTTTTCACACCTAAACGTGAACCACATCAAGTATACTTTAACACTTTCAAGTAATTATACATTATTAGCTGCACCCATCATGTCATTGTGTAGGCTACGTATTCTTGTTGTCAAATGTACATCAATCTTTTTTTTAAATTCAGCTCATCTTTTGCTACAAGAGTGCACTGTCACAGGAGATATTGCTTCTGATGTAAAAACAGTAATTAGTTAAAAATCTCTTGCTATGACATTGCTTTATATCATCTGAATTAACCTGTAATTTCTTTGCAAGTTGATGTCCCAGGCAACTAAATTACAAATACATAACTTTACGGGGAGTGTATTACAATGCAGCTAGAACTAGTAGTGATAGTTTGATAAAAGAAAAAAAAAATTATAATCACATAATTTAGTCAATGAAACAGCTATTAAGTTTTGTCATCAGTTAAGTTTTCTACTAATTTGAGCTACCTCCAGGATACCAAATCTGTTTAAAATCTGAAACTAAAATATTTCCTTTTTAAATATATGGCAGACCATGTGGTCAGACTTAGCAATGTTGAGTGGCACTTAAAGACTCAAGTAGCCTTTTGATTTCAGAGAGAGCACTTTCAGAGCTACATGCTTCTCTCTTCAAATATTTAAAGAACAAATGGACCATTAAATATAAAATTTGTATTTCTGCACTTATTGGCCTCTTAGCTTCGTAGAAATGCCTGCTTACTGAGCAAAAAATAAAAATAATGATACAATACAATGAAATAGCATGCCCAAAATATTTGGTTAGATGTGTATTTCAAAATGTCTTCTCCACCTCTCAGATCTTGCTTAACAGAATGCTCCAGTCATATGAGACTTGTCATGTGCACACCTAACAAAGAAGATAAGTAGTACTGCTCCAAAGTACTTACTCATCTCATCCGGTGTGTCATTCAGAATCTGCTCAGGCAAAAAATTATCATTGCTTCCCTCTGCAGGGATTGGCTGAAATTCTAAAGCATGAGGTGAGAAGAAATTGTAATTAGGGCCTTAATGCAGAGTACCAAAATTTCCGTTCATGTTAAAGGCAGAGTTTCCCATTGCTTTATATGACTTATTAGGGAGTCAGTGTGAAAATTCGTAGAGATGGTACATACTTTTATCTGTCTGTCTTCCTGTGTATGCTGACCAAGCTTTATTCTCTTCATTGCTTCAAAAACAAGTTTTTGAACACCAGATGTTGGAGTGGAGGGTTATTAACAGACAGGGTGGATGAGCTCAGGCTGAGTTTGTTGTGCTTCAGAGCAGAGCTCCTAGTAAGTCACGCCTTGTTCCCCTGCCCACCCCATGCACAGAGTGAAGATAGAGTTTGGGCAGCCTGCCATCACCATCCCTGTTACCCCCTGCCTTTGTCTTCCATACCCTATTATCTACTTCCCATTTGCCAGAATCTTTCTGTCTATACATACTTCATTTAGGGGACCTTAGTCCTTTGTTTTTCAAGAGGTCAGATTTAGAATTTTGCAAACTAAGCTCTGCCAACAGCAGAGAAAATGAGCACAGTGTCGATATGTACCATGCTACCACTTAGGATTATGGTTTAGTAGGAGCCCCATAAATACCAATCCCCAAGACCATTCAGATGCTGCACTTTAGTGGCTAATTATCAAAAAATTTGTACTAAAAGTCAGGGATGATGTTGTAGGTCCAACAATACACTTGGTATAGGTCTTTCTCTAATGAACTTCCCCAATCAACTTCTCCAGACAGAAAGCTCTGTTCAGTTTTAGGCTAAAACGAGGGGTATGGGGTCACTGGTGGGAGAGGACATGACAGAGTCTCACAATCAGGCTGAAATGAAACCCACAGTAAGTCTGCGTGTCTGAACAAGCTAAGAGGCATCTCAAGCACACTGAAATGGACCAAAGAAGCAACTTGAAGAAAGAGAAAAGCAGGACTCTCACTATGGTAAGTGCCACCTATGCTGTATTAAGTTGGGGAGGTTTATTTTAGAAATAAAAGAATTTGGGTTTATGACAGTCTATATTGCATATTGTATATCTTGCTTTAAATAGCAGAAGATGTATTTGTAAGGCCACTTTTTTCTCCTTATGTTCCTGTCCCATAATAACCCAGAATACAAGATGGAGTCTCAGTGACAGATTTAAATGAGCTGTCTGTCCTTCCCAACTAAGTTGTTAAGCATTATTTTAAGGATTCTGTGGAAAACTACACATTTTTTGCAGACATTTAGGAACCAAACTCATTTTAGAAATTTTTCATTCAGATGTCAAAATACAGCTTTTAAGGTAATTGCAATGAATGCTTTGTCCAATACCAAAAGGAACAATGAAGCAGCCATATCAGTGGGCAGGAAAAGACACCAGATCTGGTATGCTTCTCATGGGTAATATTGCCCTGTAATTTGAATTTCCGCATGAAACGTTGTTTTACTCTTCCTTCCATATAATGTGAACATGAATCTCATTGATAAGAGTATCTGCCTGTCCAGACACACCAAGAGATATTCAGTAGTTATTAAGTTCATGCACTATGCTATGTTTACTTGGAAGTAGGGCAGAGGACACTCAAAACCTATCTGCTGACTACATTTACCTCCCAAACCTCTGGTTTGAAAACTTTATTAAAAATATAGACATAATCTAGAAAATGGTGGAAGTGTTAATTTCCAAGTCAGTTGTAACACAGAAAATGTAGGAGAATCATATTAGCTTTCAAAACATAATATACTTTTTGATTTTCTTACCAGGAACTTCTAAGTCTGTTGAGCTATAACCACTGTCCAGGATTCATGGCCTGAGATCACGAGATCACCAGAAGAAAAGGATGCAGAGTTTTGTGACGAGATGTAGAAGATCAGCCTGTTTGGTAACTCAGAGGTTGTTAGGAATCAAACTGTCTACATGCAAAGTGTGGCTAGACTGCTCACCCAAGACCAATGGAATAATTGGGTGGAAATGGATCATTTGCTGTTGAATTGTGATAGCAAAGAGAGCAGTCTTCAACTCTGCTACCCCATCTGCAGTCATGTCCACTGGCCTTTGTGTCTCTGCCAGCACCAACACTTTCATTTCAAAGATACCAAGTCTCACAGCCAAAAGATATACCAGGGAAACCTGGGACTGACTAGCTGGTCACAGGATGAACCAGGAGGGGCATATTCTCTTTAATGCACTTGTGCCAAACTTACCCAGCCATACATAGTATGAACAGCGGTCTCTAACAGGGAAGAGCAAAGGAAGCCAATTATTTTCTGATGAATCTTAAAATTTGGGCTTCATATTATTTCCCTGTTCCACAGTGCCTGGCATGAAGACTCATCCACCTCTCCATTTTGATTTTTGTGAACAGGTGGACGGTATATTGGCAATGGCTTTCAGGTCTGGTTGCCTCGCTTTTAATTTTGCCTTTTTTCTGTATGGCTTTTGTTAAAAACATAGTGCAGCAGCAAAACAAGTTGCCAAGTGCGTGCTGTCTAAAGAAAGAAGAGCTTATGACTCCCACCTTAGGCTGTAAATAGACTTGCAAATATCAGGAAACCCATAACTTACTGACAAGAAGAATAAATAATTCAGTGATAAAAGACAGATGAAAATAGTGCACAACGTTGCTGTTACAGATTCCATCCTGCAGCAGTACCGGCCAGCCTTGTGATGGCATGTTGTCATCCTCGCTGTGACTGCAAGATGACATAGGTAAAAAGCATTTCTCATGCCTGCCTGCACCCAGCCGCACTAATAAGTGACCCAGTTTTAGGACCTTGAAGCAAATGTTGGCAAAATATGTACTGTTAATCTTGCAAATAATTTATGTGATGCTTTAGGCAGCAGTCCTCTGGACAGACATTTCATGCTGGTATGCTGATCATTTTGGCCTAAGAATTTCTTTTTGGTCTGTCAAACTCACACTTCAAACCCATCCTGCATCTGCTGAGCAAATAATCAAACTTCTGCTTCTGATGCAGAATTGCATGTTATAGGCCATGTCAACTCTGAATTTCCCCTCTAAGATATTAATGATAGTACAAAATCTAAGTTTTAACTTAAAGAAAGATGACATTAAGATATCTGGAATAAATTCTAAGTTCTTGCAAGATTTGAAGACTGATAAACAAATTGTGTTAGATAATTACTAAAATGGAATTATTGTAGAGGACTGAAGAAGAAAATAATGTGCAGTAACAGAGAAATTCAAGTTAACTGGTGTCTTTCACATCATTGTATTGTGTTTAATTCAAAAGGTACAAAAATACCTAAAATTGCACTGTTATGTACAAAGTTCAATTGGGCATCTATTTCTCAATACTAGCAAGAGAAGTAAAAGAACAGAAATGCTGCCTGTGTCCACTATGCTGCTATGGAAGATAGATATCATGACCATATCAGTGTAGTGTTATCCCAGTAGCTATCTGCTTGTAGCAATACCATCCATTCAGCCTCTAATAGGTGCTGCATTCTTCTAATTACTCATACCCACAGAAAATCTCAAGATCATATTCAGCCACTGAAGTTGAATACATGACAAGTTACTGACTTTGAAAAGAAACTGTTTTCCCTGGTTATTGCTTCTGTTGCAAAGCTCATGTTATCTACTCTAAAGCTTGTATTTATAGCTTATTTTTTTTCTGCAGTATGGACTGCTAGTACAGGAACTTTAAGTATCCCTTACTTATTTCAGGTCTGATAGACGGGAGTACAACATGGACCACAATTCAGTCCATGTCACTTATTTGGCTTACAGTACAACACCAGTGCAAAGCCATGCTGCAGAATTATTTAGGAAGAGTGTTTTATCCAGTTGTATCTGTAAGAATTGTTTGCATCAGCAGGATATATTTGCCTGAGCTTCAGTTCATGCTGGTTTTATCCTTGCTTGACCTCCAGATATCAAGGTACTCTAGGTACATCTGTTTCCAAAGATGAGTTTCTCAAAGCAGTAGTGCAGGCAAAATAACAGATTAATACACGTGTAAAGACAGCAGTATAAGGTTTAGCTGGGTGCACATGTTCCTTGGTGAACTCTATTCAGAAGTCCCACTGGTTTCAACTCCTTGCTTTGTGAAAAGTTCCAGCAGATTAATTGTGAACTATCCATAGTTAAATGAAAAAAAATTTCTTCAGTTTAAAAACAAATGTTAGACAAGACTGCAAATAATCATTAATTAAATTAGTATGTTATCACATAGTTTAATGTTTTAGTGATATAATCAGAGATTTGCACACTTCTGTCTCACATTCAAAATACTACTATATAGTAAAATACATAGACCAGGCTGCAATAGGTAGAATAGTTACAGTGATTCTTTGCAAACTTAGATATTCATTACTATTTTCTGTACTCTCATTCTTTCAATTTTTAAGCACTGTGCATTGTATTTATATTTTGTCATATTTCATTTTGGCTATGTGCTTATATCCGCCTGTCCGTAAATAAAGATTTCCCTGTATTTTATTTCCAATGTGTTGAAATCAATCAAAGCAGGAAGCCTAGAATATGACATTTTATGTATCTTCACAGCAGTCTACTTATGGCATTCATCATCAGAAACTGTTTTCAAATGCCACTTCTCATTTATTTGATTTGATGAGCAAAGTGGAATCAAATTTCACTACTCTGAACTAGAGAAAAGTTTTTTCCTCTAAAACTGTCTAGGATTCCTAAAATGTTGCATCGTTCCCTTTGCCAATGTTTTATCTTCAGACATTTTGTATTATATTCTGAAAAATTTAGCCATCATTCTGTATCTATAAGAAAATGACAGTGGAATGTAGAGTAGATAAATAGAAATTGCCATGTGAAATTAAATGGAAGATTGGTTTCTGTTTCATATTTTGCAAAAAGTTCAGAACCCACCCAAAGTCATCTTGCAATTATGTTGACTCTCCAGTCCTATGCTTGTATAACTTTACTGCCTTCATTGTTTATAATAGTTTTAAATTCATCTTTTCAGTAGCATAAAATCAAACATACAAAAATGCTGGGGACACTTGAATCTAGTTTAACTTCAGGCGTGTTGTAAGGTACTAAATAAATCCAGGAGTATGGTAATGGAGATATTCATCTCTGTTAAAAATATTGGATACAATCAAAATCGAGCTTTCAGGAAAATGGAGACTTTTTATGAAATTTTCACCATATTATTCCATTAGTTCTAAACAAGTATTGAATAAAGGACTGTATTTGTGATTTAAGAGTGAATCCTGTAAGTTCCTATATTCAAAAGATTTGTCAGCTTCCCTGTAGCTACAATGCTTTATTAAATAAAAATGTGCCAGTAAGTTTCAGATTCCTAGAAGGATTATTTCTTTATTCTCATATTTCCACTATGAGATATTATTTTGTAAAAATGTAATGTATTGTAATTCATGTGAATGCAGATCTTGCTCACCTCTCTTCCAGGCAGAAGTATACTGCTTTGTGTAAACAGCTTCTCTTTCATGGCCAACTGTGTATTAAATCCTGCTGGCTCCTTCCCTCATGTAGGAGGGAGAAGCTTTACAAACACAGTCTCACATAAAACAGCTGCAGTAACATTAGACTGGGTCCTCTTAGCACAGGAACTGAATATTTGATTGTACCAGTTATTAATGGAAGTTGGAAACACCAAAGATAACTGAACAGAAATTCTATAGGGAAAGGAGATCGTTTTATATAGACAAAGAGTTCAAAGAATCCATCTGAGGATGTGAAAAAGAGACTTGTCTAATATATTGAATCCCACCTCTAAAATATTAAATCCCACTTCAAGGGATCTTTGTAAGCTATCCTGGGTGTTAGCTTGACTCAAGAATCTGACTGGGATGTATCTCTAAGGAGTGATGAAGGTTCATTTAGATGTACCCATGTATAAATGCTGATTGCAAACTGTCAAAGGAATCCCTCCTCAGAGAGTTCCAATCTCAAACCACAGTATTGGTTTGCTCACACATAGTTGAGTATTACAACACAAAGATGTGAGTATCTCAAATTATTTTTATTTCTTCAAAGGCTAGTATACAGGTTTTTAGCCTGTTTCATTATGAGTCTGAACTGTGGAACTTCGCTGGCATCAGCAGAATCTCTAGTTTGAAACAATTCATGTATGTCACAAAAGAAGCCTAATTATTATCTGGCAGAGTTATAATTTCAGTGATTGATCAAAAGCCTCAATTGGCCAGCTCTTTCCCAAGCATTTCCCAATAAAATATTCTTATGTTATACTCACATTTACTCTACCAATTAAAAATTACCATTAGGAAAGGAAAAAAAAAAGTTTTTACAGGAAAATATGATCTGCTAAATCTAAATTAACAGGTCTTACTCAAACACATTCCATTTCTTGGGATCGTTTAGGATAGCCTACAGAACATACTTCTGTACAGATTCACTTGTTAGCAGTGTTTAAAGAAGATGAACTCATTCTTGTATCTTTCTGCTTTGGCTTTAGAGAGCCCATTGTAGGTCTGCAACCACATTTGAGAATTAAAGCTTAGATGAATCCTTCACAAAAAGAAAAAAAAAAAGAGAGAAAGGAAGAACAAAATAAAACAAAAAACCACACACAACCGAAATGCACAGTAGTGTTTCTGTTCTTCAGTTCTTGAAATGTTCTGCAGCCTTGTATTACTGCAGCTGTAAGAGCAGCCAGGGAGCCAGATGGTAATGTTGATAACCCATGATCTCTTGCCAGCAGCATCCTGCAGGTGCAGGAAGAGATTGGTCAAAGGCTAATGCAGTCTATTCATTAATGTCGTGTTTTCCTGTACCTAACCCCAGTGACCTCTGAGTGGTGAACATCACGCTTCCCTTGGGTAGCTTGTTGACTCAAGAGTCAGACTTTTGTGGCTTCAGTCTTAACACTTGTGTCTGTGGTTCTCAGCCTAAACCACTAAAGCACTATTCTCTACAGGCTTTTGAGCAAAAAGCTGTGTGGCTTCCCATGGGTATTGACACAGCCAAACTGGGATTCATCTTTTTGCACTAATATCAGTTTGAAAAAGTCCCAGTTAATGAGAGGTTACACGTCTCTGTTGGTTTTAAAGGTTGCCATCTAGATACAATCTCTGTACTTGAGCCTTCATCATATCATAGGAGCCCTAGATAATACAGGTTGGAAGGCACTAAAGATCCTTCTCTCAAAAAATAAGCATCTTGTACTGGTTTGGGTTTTGGGATTTTTTTGGAAATTGGTCCAGCTTTATCAGCATGAAGAGAAAAGATCACAGTTTATGGAAACTTGATTTCAAATCTTTAAAATAAACATGTTCAAAAACATTAACCAAACTAAAAAGTTTTAAATATTATGCATAAGTAGGTAAAGATGAAGATTTCCAGTATTATTAAACTCCTTGGCCAAAGAATTGGAATTAGGACAGAGTCATATATATCTGTGTTGTAAATATTTCTTACAGGGAAAAATTTTATCAGTTTCTTAAATACAAACCAAATTAAACTGCTTGTAAGATACATACTCCTGAGTATATAAATTTTTCCATGAGTGCTACCTGTAGAAGGTTACTAAAGTGTAAGTCATAGTACATCAAGACCTCTACGTTTCAGAAATCTGCTGTTAAAGTATAGTGCAAGTAAAAGCTGAGAAGTTGGTAACGAGTTAATCCTGTCTGCTTTATAAAATGTGTTGCATCCTGCTTTCAGGTGGGTGCATGTACTTTAAGTAAATTACACTTCATGTTGCTTGAAAGTAATGAATGCTAATGATAGATAATGGTGTTTTGTTTCCAATTAGCACTGCCAAGAGAGTCAGTGAGTCAGTGGTTTCTAGAGCTCATGATCACTATATTTTCCAGGAACAGTCTGAGAAGTATAAAATTATATAAACAAGTATTATTTATGCTGAATGCGTTGGCTGATTGCTTCCTTCTCAGTTGGCCATAATGCAAATGGAACTATATCTCTCTGTAGTTCAGTAATTTAAAAAAAAAACTCTCATGTATGTAAAGCCATAACTGATCACAGATTTTTTATTAAGAAAACCCTTTGTTTACTTTGCTGTAAAACAGAGGAAAATGTCTACAACTAAATGCATATAATAGATTATAGTGAGTATTCAGAGAGGTTTAAAATAAAGCAGATGAATGGATAAGTAGTCTGGCCCACAAAATATGAGTTTAATTCTGGTATTTCATAGTAAGAAATAAGTTTTATTCCCTTACATATTCTTCAAAACACTTATCACTATGAGTTGTCGAGGAATTTGAAATGCCATTTTGGCTCAAATCTATGAAAAGGATGTTATGTTCAGGGAAATAAGTTTGGAGGACTTAGACGACAATCATGTATTGTGCTATGAATTACGTGTTTTCAGGAATGTGTTAAGTATTGTGCTCACAGACATCCAGTATGCGGTACGTTACAAATTAATTCTTTTTATAGTTGTAATACAGCTTGTTTTTTTAGTTTATGATTGTTTGTGTATTAACTTAGCATTCTGTTGATAGTGTTTTTCAGTTCAGAATGTTCACTGCAGGATTTTTATCTCACAACCTTATTATCTCTATGATTGTGTGTTTCTTTCTCAAATAAAAATGTACAACACCAATAATGTAGCAATGAATCTTTTACCTGTTCTTGCAGCTCTTGTGTTCTGCTGGATGTTTTGCTGATGGGTAATAGATCAAGGCCCTCATCAGTGATCACTGAAAGCAGGACTGCTGTTGATAAGTTACTGGTGTTTGGATTGGCCTCCTTTTAAAGCTAACCTTTGGAGGCAACTGCTTTGGTTTGCAAAAAGGTATCAGGAAGAAATATTAGCATCTTATCTGCTGGCAGAAGATAGGAGTTCTTGTGTTTCTTTTCTTTTAACACCACTCACTAGTCCAACAGCCTCCTCTCCCAGGAAAGCTGGCAGAATGCCAAAATGCAGTTTCTAAAATTAGTTTTTCATATAGCTGTTTGCCAGAGCTGGGTGGGATGTCATGTGTCTGTTCTGAACAGTGCAAGTCATTTCTTACGTCTAGGCCATGAGCTTTGTAGCTATGGCTAGACATATGATTTAACCCTTATGCTGTAATGCTTTACTTCACCGTACATAATCCTGTAATTTCATTTAATTGGCTACTAATATAATTGCAGAATAGGGCAGAATGAATATTGTGTTCTACAAATAAAATATATGTTCTTCCTGTTTGTTTCTTGCACCATTTCAATAGGGTTTGTATATTTAGATAATTAATTTTCAAGCAACTGGATGGTTTCCATTATCCAGGAAATCTTGACAGTGATTGTGTTTCATAGAGCTCAGGTGGCATTGGGAAAAATCTTCATTGAAGTGTTAACTTAATTTCATTCATCTTATTCTTATGTCCATTTTTTGCAACTGCTTTAGCAAATTAATTTCATCTCTCTGAGATACTGGTGTAATTGTAATTCATCCACTCAGAATGTCTTCTGACTAAACTACTGAATTAATGCACAAAAATTATAATTACATTTTCAGTTTAAAAAAAGCAGAAAACAAGCAGACCAAATCCATGGATATTGTAGCCAAAAACAATGAGAGCTATCCATAACCATTCAGGGGATGACATGACCCAAGTACAAACAGCTTGACTGTCAGTTATCAGATAAATGCAATCAGTGTTCCCAAGTGAGATAGAGAACATGAATCATTCTCAGAAATTATTCCAAGAATATTTATGGATAGCTATAAAGTTCAAGAAACTAAAAATCTGAT
>VWZN01009892.1:480944-540161 GCA_013396955.1 Regulus satrapa | reverse complement strand
ACTTGTGAAATATTTCTGCTTGCACTCCACTGTCAACTAAGCTTCTCTCTCAAGTGTAAACTAATATTTTTAAAACAATAATCCAATATGGAAAATGGCCTGAGCAATAATGTTATAATTATAGCAATGTTGAGCTGCTCGCCTGCTTCTGATCATTTTGCAAGTCTGTCTCACACAGTGTCCAGGGAAAAAGAAGCAGAAGTAACAACAAATAAAATCAACAAAGTGTTACATTTTCTGTTTGGTTCACTGCAGATTGAAGAAATACAATAGAGTGGAGTTCATGGCATTTGCAGACTTTTCGGGGCAGAGACTAATTCTTGTATGTTTACCTGTTACCTGAGAATAGAAGTAGCCTCATCTTGAATTTAGTACCAGTTACCAAAAACACAGTGGAAACTATAAATAATAATAGCAGTGAAGCAAAAATGGGAATAATTCCCTTTCCATTTAATTATGTCTCAGAGGTCGAATTTTCCGGATGCCCACTCCACATTATAGCTGGGAAATGCTGATTATCAGGATGCAGCTATTATCTGAAATATTTTGATAACATGTTAATATGACTATATGTAATTTTTGAAAACAGCGAAAAAGTGCGCTTGAGGCTGTTAAGTTTGATTTCACACTCGTAGGCCCTCATTTCTTTTAATTTGTGTTTTATCGATCACTGTATAAAACTTTCCACTGGTGTCCAATAACTATGTAAGGAAAAAAGATGTGTTGAATCAAATTTCTCTTTACAGGCTGTGGGAACATGCTTTCTTCTTCAGGATCAAACCTGGAAACCTGTCAGTGTTTTTGCTAAAGTTAAATAGTTTACAGGTTCCACGCCATACAATACAGTCAGCTTTCTGTAAACAAACTTATGCTGAGTTTGGTAGCGCATAAATGTCTAGATTTACAGGTAAATGAGGATGACACACCTTTTGTTGGTTGAACAACAGTGAATTATAAGTCGTCTTCTTTCAGACCTCATTTTTGCAGATGGAATTTTTTTCTCAATTTTTGATACATCTCCAGGTTTACATATTTAGGATAAAATTTGTTATATGCTGAGTAGATAAGAAATGTGATGTACTGTATGATAACTTTTATTGTTACTGGTACGTTTTCTTTCATATCTTTAAATATTCACTATGCCTGAAACTAGCTGAACTGTGCTATCATGTCAAAGTGTTAAAATGCCCCTTTTTTGTGAGCTTTGTTTTTTGTTTTGAGTTGGTTACCCATGATGATGGTGACATGGCTATCTGAATCTGTTACAGTGTGCCTGAATATTATGACTATGGTCACGGAACAAGTGAAGAGGCTTATGACAGCTACGGTAAGGTCTCTTTTATCTTTTGCAAACGTATGAAATCAAAGGAAAATATCTCACTGGCAATTCAGAAATTACTTCCATACACTTTACATTTTACAAAGACCTAACAAAATAGATTTGTGTAGCTTTAGGGTGAGTTTTGACATAGGACCAGAAAATTGGACTGATGAATCAAAATTACAAAGCCAATTACTCACAGTCACAGGTAAGTTTAACAGCAACACGAAAGTTTCTGCTAGTGCTCGGGTATCTTTCACAGTGTTAAATTTCAGTCTGCTTGATGTGCCAACAGTACTGTTCATCTGCTACTTCATTTCAACCAGCAAGGTTTGTGGGATTTAGAAATACAAACTTAATCAAAGTGGAAGAGGAGAGGGTGCTGTATCACCGTGGGAACGCCTACTGGACCAAGATAAAGGAGTATCTCATGCCACACTAGGCAGTAGGAGTAGAGGGACAGCTGTAGTCTTTGCACTTTCCCACAGAGTCCATGTCTGAGCTGGAACAGTTCCCCTTCACAGGTGCAGGAGGCATGAAGGAAGAGAAGTGTAGCTCCCATGAATACAAACCATTTTCTAGATCTGTTCTTTGATATTAGTGGTATATTTCAATAACTAGAGTCTAGACCATGTTTTCTTGTTAATAATTATCAGTACATTGTATCAGGTGGCACAGTGAATCTCACTCGGAGATTTTCACTGCAGTAACAGAGCAAAGCTGACAACTGTCAGCCTAAAGAGTGTTCCTAATATTCAGCAGAGATATCATGCCTGATTTACTGCTTCTAAGTGTCCTAAGTCTACATGGTGCCTTCCATAGCATTGTGAAAATGAGAGCTGCTGGAAATGATGCTGCAAATGAAAGTTACACTAAGGGGTTATATAAGGGTTGCTGCTTGAAATAAATAATTTTATTCATGCAGCTGTGAAGCAAATGTCACTAATGCAAACTTGCAGTTTCTTTTGTATTGGTACAGAAATAGACATTACTGAGACATTGTCAAAATGATTGCATTGCATAATCAGAAAGAACTTATTTTTTTGTACAATCACTTCTCACAATATATTTTCATGATACAATGTGCAGTCAAGCACATTTTCAGTGCTAGGCAAGTAATAATAATAGCTTATCTATATGAGTGTGAGGGGTTCAGTTAGCCTTTGTTTTGCTTCCTTTTTGCACATACATTTTTAATAGCTGCAGTGGAAGATCCTTCCTCCCATCAAGAGATCCCTTCTCCACTGCTGTCCTGAATGCACTGCTAAGCTTTTGGGCAATGAAGAAAATAATAGTCTGAACTCAGCAGTAAGAATTACTCACTGTTTAACTTTTAATTACACTCTACCATGCTGAATCTCCATGCGTTTGGGCAAGACATTTAAACTAGTGTCACTTTCCTTCCAATCTCTCATTTGTAAAGCTAGTAGAATATTACTTGTTTTCCCAGCAGGGATTTTGAATGGACTAATTAGCTAAGGCTTACAGAGTGTTCACAGAGTAGCATCATGACTAAATTTATGCTCTGCATGAAGCTCTTTTTTTTGTTTTCCATTCAGCAGCTGAAACAAACCCAATGTGCCTGGGTTTCCTTTGCTAGACTTAAAATACATGGTT
This sequence comes from Regulus satrapa, assembly GCA_013396955.1. NCBI lineage: Eukaryota > Metazoa > Chordata > Aves > Passeriformes > Regulidae > Regulus > Regulus satrapa. Next base: position 537,223 of record VWZN01009892.1, on the reverse strand, counting down.
GATAGCTATGGACTTGCTTTGTTTTTTGCTTGAACTTTTTTTCTGAGTTGGCATTTGCATACAAAGATCTGGCTGTTATCAATAACCTGGAATAAATTTAAAGTTGAATAATATTTCAATTTGCAATTTTGCTACTTTCTGAATGCAGATATATTTATATGCAACTGTTTATGCTACTCTTGGTTTGCTTACTTCAGGAGATTATTAAATTTGCCAGTTTTGTGGCTTGGAAATCTGTGCAGGAACTTCTGTCAATCCAAAGTCACCACTATTTATCTGAGGAGGTAATCTGAGTACACAGAACTATAGAGCTACAGAATATATGCTTAACTTCCTCAGTTTCTGAGTTCTTGCTGCATACACTAATGTTCTCTCTGTATCTGATCTATAACCCCTTCTCATCCTCACCTAACTTTACCCTAATTCTCTGTTCCCAGTTCTCCACTTCTTTAAGATGTTTCATAAGTCATTGTGAGTCTCCTGAATCCATCTTACTGTATAAAATCAGTTGTCCCTTCATTTTTCACCATCCTGCAGAAATTAACAGTTTTTCTTTCATTTGAGTTCAATTTCACACCTTGCTTTGCCTTCCATAACAAGGCTTTATTTTTCTTTTACAATTATTTCTGGCACACCTCTGTAATTCCAAATTCTCCTAAACTCAGAATAGGATAACAGGCAAAAAGTACATGAATATAGTATTGTCATCAACTCTTAGGTGTTTTGTCTTTTCTCCCTTATCCTTTTCAATAACAATATCTGAATTATCAAAAGTTTACTAGCTTGGCATTTTTTACTTTCTTCGATGCACCTTCTTGCTTCCAACTTACCTTTAGGAAGGACAGTTTTCAATCCTGAAAAGATTTTCTTTCATTTTTTGTGAAGTATATTCAATGAAATAGCAATACTACTTACAAACTTTTAAAAGTATAAAATAGAGTCCTCTGTAGCTTCTAAATATAGAGCACAGTAGTACTCCTATATGAACTCCCTGCTATGACTTTTCTTGCTGTCTGTACTCCTGAGAAGTAGCAGGTGGTTTATGTCTCATGGGTTCTTCTTTGCTCCTTTTAAAAGAGTTTGTGGAGAATTCTGACTGGAGGAAACTGTTTCTTTAGATCATAAGAGTTATGTATTTATGGATTTCTCACATTATGGTTCCAAAAATCAGAGGGCTGTTTCAGAGCAGATCCCACCTGAAGACCATTCAGTTCTCAGGAAGTTTACCTCTCTTTGATTAGATGGAAGTACTGAACAAGGAAGAATCTAAGTCACTCGTCATAGACTGGGCAAGATGGATTCCTAAACAGTATTCACTGCTGAAAAATCCATAACTTAACTACCTTAACTCCTTGCTCAGTTTCTTTTGTGAAGATTCATAAGAATTCCATCCCCTCCAAATCCAAGGAATCTCCCAAGACAATAGGAAGATCAGGGATGTATGTAAAATTACACAGCTTTCCATGACTAAGGGATGTTCCATGAATGAAAATTTGTAGTACAGAACGCCCTCATGAAGTTAGACACTTAAGCTTTGTTGTGATTTGACATGTTTATCACCCAGTCTCTCAGAAGGATCAAAGTAGAGACACTTCAAAGCATTCCCTGCAGCAGTCTCTGAGCACATGGAAATACAGTACTCAGAAATTAGGAGATTCTTACAAAATTTTTATGAGATCAGGATTATGCAGCTACTGCTAGAGAATTTTGAGGATCACTGTTTCAGGGTAAGGAACATAAATTTGGGATATATACCTGAAAATCTTGGGAATGTAGCCCTTATAGGCTTCTTCATGTGAATTGTAAAGAAATATATTTAGAAAGCAGTTTTAAAAGAAAAGATCAGTCATGTAATGTACTATACAAATGTAAAAGAAAACATAAAGCATCCTCAGCTGTAATCACATTTAACAAACACAGTACTTCTGTCACTGAAGGTTTTGATACCTGCAGATAAACTATGGTAACGATATGCTAACTTGATGCTTATGTTTTAAAAGAAAAGGCGTGAAATTGGCTTAATTTATTAACAAAATTATTACATCTTTTCTGTCATTATACATTAGTAATTTTGTGGTTTCCCTTCTGGCACTGAAGAAGTTGTCAGCTGAGGAGCTATCTAGTGAAAACATTAATTTAATGACTTTTCTTACAAATTGATTAGGATAAAACGTAACAAGTTTGGTAACTAAAACTCTTTCCTGTCCATATGTAATCTCATGCCCAACTCCAAAAAGCAGCTTCCCTGGACAAGAACACTGTAAATAAAAAGCCCTTTGTAATCAATTAATGTTCTCATTTCTTTCTAATTTTCCCTTTTTTTTTATTTTTAGAGGAAACAGCATTCTTGATTCAAGTGCTATGTTGTGTTAGGCCAAATTAGAGAGACAACAGAGAAGAGTACATGACTTGGAGGCAAGGCAGAACTAAGAAGCTGTATTCATTACATCTGACCCACTTTACTGTTTTTTTATCTGAATCCTTTTTTGCCCTTGTACTGTTCAGAGCATTCCAAACTTTGTTTATCTGTGGCTCTTTCTGTCTTAGTTCTCCCAAAGGCTGGAAACTCCAGTGGTAAGCTCTGCCAGTTGCTGCTGCAGAAGGTTCAAGGGGCTTCTGCCCCTGCTTCCAAAGGGAGTCTGCCACAGTTGTGACAGTGTACCCCTTGTCAGATGCCACAGTTCACAGCCTTGTGCATATCCTGTGTTGTGTATTACCTGAAAATTATGGCCATTATGTTTTTTCTATCAGGTCATGAACTACAGTATCTGAGAGACCAGTACAGTCAGACTTCCTGTTGCTACTACCAGAAAAGCAGAAACCCTAGATAGCGAGTGAAAGGATAAGTTGAAGTCTATAACCTCCTAAACCACCACAATTAAATTGGGATAACACCATCTGCCAAGGGCCTTAGGCAAGAGTTAGGAAGGTTAATCTGTAGCTTGCCACCTACACAAAGAGGGAGGACATAAATGAACTCCAGTCACATTACTGCAGCTTTTCAGTAGAAGATTGCAAGGCTTTTTACTGCAGGTTCTGCCATTGCATTAAGGAGACATTTAAATACTTTGTATCTTCACCACAAATTTTCAGTTATTTAGATTTTCTCTAATGGCCATGATTTTTTGATGCATATTCTACTCCAGTTTAGGATTAGGTAGTTTTAAAGAACTGGGTATTTGGTTTTAGGATAATTCTATCTTTAATTAAAATTGGTGAGTGTAATTGTTTGGTGTAATTCCTTTTAATGTAGGACATTATTTAAGTTGTAAAATGCAGTCACAATGATTTAACTATTTTACAAATAATTCCCTGCCTGTTCCTCCATATAAGAGCTGTGCAATTGTTACAATTAGTTTACTAAGTAGTCTTCTACAGGGATGGCACTTCGTAAACAAAATTCTTATAGACCTTTATAGCTAACAGCTAAAAATGTACAACAATATTCCACTACTCTTTTATTATGTTGTGTATTTCTTCATTCTGTGTTGTCCTAAAAAGTGTATCATCTAGTAAATTAAGTTTTTCCACAATAACAATAGTAGTTCTGCTGAACAAGTAAAAGTAATTATATCATGATGAAATTAGCGGAGAAAAGTTCAAACCTCTGGAATTCTGATAAATAGCTTCATTTAAGAGATGTTACCTTAGGAGACATGAATTCTTACACTCCATTAAAATACATAAACTTGCTCATGTCACAAAGAAACTCAAGAAACTGCTGCCCCAGTGTGAAATAAACTCTCTACGGCAATGACAAAGTAAAATGAAGCCATGTCACAATGTATACAGAAAAAAAATACTTGTGAATTTTGAAAAAGCATTTCATAGCAATTTCTCTGCAGATGGAGACATGAGGTTTTTTTCAGCTGTTGAGTCCAAGCCCCTTCCTCCATTTAATAACTTTGATATTGTAGATCATTGTAGATTCATTATGCTCAGCATACGAAGGGTTTCTTGCCTTTTTTTTTTTTACTAGCCTCGTCTCATTTAAATATTCAAATGTAGGAAATCAAGTGCTCAAATAATTCATAGGACTGATTTGCAGATGTAAGAGACATAGGTCTAATTCTCGTCATTACAGTGTTTGACTTCACATGGCTTGTGATTACAATGTCTTTACCAACACTAATTAACAAAGTCTTACTATTGTGCACCAATTTTTCATTTATATCATCTGAGTGTATACATTTGGTGTCTCCTAGAAAATATTATGGCAACATACCAAAGAAGACTTTCCTTGGTTTGTCTGGGTCTTAAAAATGTTGTGGAATGAATAATAAAGTAATAGAATGATTTGGGTTCGAAGGGACCTTAAAGATCATGTAGTTTCAACCCACCTGCCATGCATGAAGACACCTTTCACTGGACCAGGTTGCTCAGAGCTCCATCCACTCTGGCCTTAAACACTGCCATGTCACAGCAATCACAGCTTCTATGGGCAACCTGTCCCATTGCCTCACCACCCTCACAGTAAAGAGTTTCTCCCTAATATCTAATCTAAATATGCTCTCTTCCTGCTTGGAGCTATTTCCCCTTCTCTTGTCATTACATGCTCTTGTAAAAAGTCCCTTTCCATCTTTCCTTTAAGCTTCCTTCAGATACTGAAAGTTAGTTCAGTAACTACTGCAGTTAGTTCACCCTTAAGCCTTCTCTTTTCCTGGCTGAACAATCCCAATTCTTGTAGCTTTTCCTCACAGGCGAGGTGTTCGCTCCCTCTGATCATCTTGGTGTCTATCCTCTGGACTCATTCCAATGGTCCATGTCCTTCCTGTGCTGGGGACCCCAGAGCTGGATGCAGCACTGCAGAGGGGGGCTCTCACCAGAGCAAAGCAGTGGGGCAGCATCCCCTCCCTCACCCTGCTGGCCACTCTGCTTTCGGTGCAGCCCAGAATCCCCCTGGATTTCTGGGCTATGAGTGCACAAGGCTGATTCATGTCCAGACTCTTGTCCACCCCCAGGTCCTTCCCATCAGGGCTGCTCTCCATCTGCTCATCCTCCAGCCTGGATTGATACCAGAGGTTGCCCTGACCCAGTGCAGCACCTTGCACTTGTTAAATTGCAAGAGATTCCCATGGGCCACTTCTCGAGCTTGTCCATGTCTCTCTGGGTGCCATCCTGTCCTTCAGGTGTGTCAACAGCACCACTCAGCTCGGCGTCATCTCCAGCCTCACTGAGGGTACACTCAATCCCTTCACCTCTGTCATTCATGAAGGTGTTAAATAACACTGGTCCCAGTAGGGACTCCTGAGGGACATCACTTGTCATCCGTGTCCATCAGGACTCTGAACCACCCACTACTACACTTTGAATGTGAATTTCCAACCAATTCCTAATCCATTTTATTAATTAGGCATCTCAGAGGCAATAAGGGATGGATTGTACCATTGTGGAGGTTTTGTGGTGTCTTGACAGAGCACCTGTTTAGCAAATGCTGGGTACTTCAACACTAGCACAGGAGCAGGAGTGTTCTTTAGAAGCAGATTTACCAGTTGTCTGCATTTATGGGTCTTCTTTCCACATCACTGAGTGTGAGGGTTCAAAGTACTAAATTTTAGTTGGAAACTAAAGCAAAAGATGCAATCTCAACTGTTTGTGATATTTTGCTTCCAGAGGCTCAAACTAGGGCCAGTCTCAAATTAAAAATACCTGTAAAAGCTGTATTGTGTATATTAGGTCCTCAGTGTCAGCTGTTTCCCTCTGCAGTTCATCCCTGGTGTGCACTGTATGCTAATACTGATAGAGCACCTGCATCCTTACGTTCCCCAAACTGTCCCTGCTAACAGCCTTGCTACATGTGCCATGGTTCTGAGGAGTGTGTCATGTTCCTGCATGAACATCTTCATTTTGGGCTGATTGAGGCAGCTGGTCTCATGCTGAGCATGAGGAAGATGTACACCCAGCCTTGGAGCACTCAGAAGTGCTCCTGAGTCTTCCTGTACAGCACTCAATTTTTTATTCTGCTAGAAACAGGAGGCATTGAAGATTTCTATTGCAAATGGACAAAAGATTCACCAAATAAATTGTCCTCCCTTAATCTTCTATTTCAATCATTCCTGTACTTATGGATAGCAGCATTCCTACTGTGGGACAGAATGAACTGATAAAAGCATTTTCTTGATTTTCTGCAAAATTTTATCAATTCTTTTACTGGAGGGATCACCTTAGCTGTGTCTCAAGTGGCATTCATTCCTCCAAACGAGATTTATGATTTTCATAAGGGCTTGATTTTGAAAGTTTGCAGGGAAAGGAGCATGTTTTGAATTCAGCTATGATGACCAACGTGGGGATGATACTAGAGCTGTTGCTGTTTTGTCGCATCTGTGTTTTAATTAGACTGTAATTCTCTAGAAAGTCCCATATTTAAATTCTTTATATTCTTTTAACTGTCTGTATATCCTAAAACTTTTGTAGTCCAGCTAAAAAAATGAAAAAAATTTATTTTTGCTACTGCATGTAGCACAAGATTGGTTTTAATTTATAGCAATTTATTGTGATTCTTCTATTACTTTTGAATTATAAATCATTTTCCATGACAGAATAAGAATAAATAAATCATGCCAAATTTTCCTATGTAATATTTCAAATGGTAATTTCACTGTCTTGCACCATGGGAACTGTAGAGTTGGAGAATATAAGACAAAAGTCCTGTGATATTAATGTGCATCTATTTAATTCCAGATGCAGTATATCACTGCATGTTCCACGTTGCATGACCATATAGTAATAGAAGATTAATTTTTACTGAAAATAAGTGAAAAATAAAACTCCTTCTACACTGTAACATTCACACTCACAGTAACACTGATAATGGTCTTATTCCTCCTGGTATTGCAGTTTCCCAAACTTGTTGTTAGTGTGCTCTGATGCTGCTCTTTCCCTGCCTGTGGCAGGTGTTGAGTACAAAAGTGGCTGAAGCCTTCTAAGAAATCATTTTCTGCAGTGGTCATTACTGCAACTCTCGCTGTCATTGCTGAACCTGCAGGGAGGGCTGGCACTGCAGGATTGCAAGAGCACTTCTTGTCTGCTCCACTGCTGGAGAATTTCTGTGAGCCTTCACTGCCAGTTTAAGCCAGGGAAGCTCTCAACTCTACAGCAGATCTGGAGCAGCCACGCAGTTTAAATGGTTAGCCTCCTGAAGAGAAGGTACTGTCAAGCATAGGGGCAGCAGTTTCTCTAAGAACTACGGCACATACGGCCATGTTCAGAAAATAGTCTGTTAAACCACAAGGTTTTTCATTCATTTCTAGTTTTTAAGCTGTATATATTTCATACTGCAGGTCTAATAGAATAAAGGGTACTTAGAGTGGAGTAAGCTAGCTTAATTGGTTTGAGCCTGTGTTTTGAAAACATTTCTTGTCTTCTCAAAATTCCAAACTTCAAGTTAGAAAGGCACCATTTGTGATATGAAAAAGTCGCTTCAGCTCTTCTTCTCACAAAATAATAAAATGCATAGATTTCAAGTCAGAAAATCCTGTGGTTTTTGCAAGCTTTGCACATAAGCAAAATGATACCAGAAAAATGGAAAAAGTGCATGTTCTCTTTGGAAAAAAAAACCCAAAACAAATCTGTTATTGAATTTTTGTCTAAAAAATATATACTTGTCCAGTTATGACACAAGAAAAGTGCAGCTATCTTTTCTGTGTTGATTTCTCGGCTGAAATGCTGACTTTGTCAAAGTTAGTTGAGCTTCAGTGAGTAGCTTGTGTAGGACAAATTTTTCAACCATTTGTAAGTAGTATTTTGTCTCCATCCATCTTTCTATGGGGGCTTACTAGAAATACAGCACAAATTGAATTGTCCAAAGAAAGTCATTCTAATTTTAAGAGTTCTCATTTTAAAGCTATGTCTGGTTTCTGTTGGATCTTCTGTTAGCACACCTATATCACTTTTCTCTTACTGCTCAGGCAATTAATGACATCTTGGAACACCCCGGGGAGTGAGGTATTCCTCCTCATTCTGCCAGTGAGGAAGCCATGCCACAAAATATTGAACAATTGTCCAAGGTCACAGAGAAAACAAGGAGTAGAGCTTGTAATCCAAATTCCTGTGCAGTGTGCTCTCTCCACGTGTATGCAGCAAAAGAGATTTTTTTTCCTCACAGGGAAGAAAACTATTTTATTCTGAATCAAAATCAAATTCTGTTTCTAAAATACTGAAAGGTAAACAAAAAATCAAATTGAACCATTACACTACTTGCAGTGATGTGCATTTCAACTATCTAATCAGAATAGTTCTTTCTAATCTTTTCCTGGCCACCTGTCCAAACTAACTGACAAGAAATTAATGAAATCGTGCCCAGTAGCTGTGGGCAATATTCAGATGTTAAATAAGTTATTGGGAAAAAAAAGTTATCAAGTCTTGATTGGTACCAGGACTAAGCAATAACTGTAAATAAAAGATAATTAGTAAATAATACATTTCTATGTAAATCACAAGCCATAATATATATTTTTATTTTAATCTCATCCATTATTATGAACTGCCCTTTAAATGCTGCATTTTTTCCATCTTTGAATATTTGAAAGAGTTTTATTCATTTCTGGAAAATCCCACTATAAGGTTACAGAATGCTAAATGAAGAATTTTTAAAATATGATGTATGTGATTTTCTTGAATCTCTTATAAGAGTCATTTAGCATGTGATGATAGCCACATGGATAGCCCACTGAATTTTTCTGTGCTTTCAATAATGCTTAGGTAAAATAGTAAGACAGAAAAAACTTAATATGTACCCATCTCTGTGCTATAAATATTACTATTTTGATCCCACATTCAAAGAAATTTCTCAGGTTAAAAGTTATATGACTTTTTTACATTCTAACTCTTCAGTAAGAAAAAAAAATCTGTATTTAAACAGATTAGAGCTATGGAGTCTCCTAGCAGTTGATAAAAAGATAATCTTTGAAACAGCCTCAAGTAAGGTATCAGTTATGTCTGTAATAAATACTGGAATCATCTCTATAACTCAGTGAACACAGTAAAGTAAATAAGAGTCCATCTAAACCATAAAAAGCAGTGGAAAAAAAAATCCAATCAGGCATAAATCAAGGGTGCTGATTGCTGTGATAATAAGAATTAATATTATATCCTAAAGGTGAGCTTCAAATAACAATTCACACGAGCATGTAGCAGATTGAAAGACATATGCAGTATAATTAAAAGGGCTGTGCCCATGTCTTCATGTTTCTTAGCAAAGTAGCTATGACACTATCACACCCAAAGCAATCCTTCAGCCCAAGCACTCTCAGATTCCTCATCTGTAGACTCCCTAAAGTTTCCATCATACTGCAATAACTTATACTTTCAATTTCTGAAAACAAAACATAAAATATTTCTCCTTAACTAAGAATGGTGAAGTTGCCAATAAGAGCAAATTCCTGTAAAAACTGAACCCTCTGCCCTAAGTTATTAAGCTGCTTGTGGATTTATTTTCAACCATAGTCTTTGACACCTGGCAGCACTGAGGACAGTCAGAAGTGAAAAGGCCAGGGAATGAGTGTGGTCTGCTAGAGCAGAAAGACTGGATGGAAGTCTGGATGTCATCAAGGGAAGGGAAGGTCAGGCTCCACAGGGTTTCTCCTCAAAGGAATGAGAAAAAAGGAAAAGGAATCAGTGTTAGAACACAACCACCACACTGCACCTTTCTTCAGCTCTTGGGCAGTCTCTCCCAGCTCTCCCAATTACTTTTCTTTCTCCAAAGCTACATCTATTGCCCACTGTTCACTTGAAATGCCTCAGTTTCCATTTCATTAACATGTTACTTTCTTAAGATGAAATACATCCAGGCTCTCTTTCCTTCCCCTTTTGACACAGTTTTTCAGAGAAAGACCAGGCTCAGTCACTGTTCTCCTGTTCTCACTGTGAAACTCAGCCTGGTAATCAAACTTTGAACCCTTCTGCTATCCAACCAGCTACCTAAATCTCTGTGTCCCTGCTGAGGTAGTCTGTAGGACTCCAGGTTTTAAGATTTTTCCCGAAGATAGAGATTCATTCTTGGAATCTCCCTTTCTTCCCTTGGTGCTAAAAAAAAAAAAAAAATTAAAAAAAGTTACCTTGGAGTTCTGGAAACATGAAAGAGCAGCTTTCCTGTCAAGGAACCTTTAATTATTAGCATGCAGGTATATTGTTGTTCATTTAAACCCCTCTAGGAAAAAACCACTGGGAATCTGATTTCTTTTTGGTGTGACAGCATATAGTAATACACTGGCACAGTGTGATTCAGAAACTCTTGGTAGTACTGCTCCCTATCCTCTGGCTTTCTCCACAATAAATAGATAATCCTTTACTGCTGCATGAGTGGTAGACACCAGGGTTTTCCCGGTTGAAGGCTGTGGTCCCAAAACTTCCACATCTGTTGTGGCCGTGGATTCACCTGTTTGTAAAGTAGGGTCTATCATGCAATAGCAACAGGAGCTGTTAGCTGTCAACTGTCACATCATATTTAATGATGGTGTTAAAGTTTCAAATCAAGCAAATAGGTCCACCATGTTACTGAAAAAAAGAGCCTAAGAGGCTTGTACCACAAATTATGATGCAGTTTTGGTTCCATATCAGAAGCTGGTACAGCCGCAGGAGCAATTTACTTTAAGAACAGTCAAGGAAAAGCAGTTTTCCTCCAGCTGGTAATATAAAGTCTTTTTTTTTTTACTGCATGATTACTACCAAAAAGACTGTACATTTCACCTTTATATGAAGTGCTGCAACCTGGAAAATGGTGAGAGAACTCAAAAGGAACAAGAAATTGTCTTGTCTTTGTGTTGTACATTTACTGAATATTTTTTACTACTTCAGTAATTTTCATTTCTATAAATGAAGCTTCTCTTTTCCATATAAATCTCTCTTGTTCCCAAGGCCTCTCTGGAAATGTAGTAAAACTTCAGCAAAGGGTAATTGAAGCTGGAAAAAATGTACAGCAAAATGCTATTTTTAAAGGGTGTAATGATACTGGAGAAGCAGGATTCTTAAATTGACTATACAGGGACTTATTCCCGATAGGAATGAGAGACCTAAGGATTAAGAACTATATCATATTGGCTGCCACTTTTTCAACCCTCTAGGCAGTAGCTTTCCACAGTAAACTTGGGTTTCATGTGACCATAAAACCCCTGATACTCAGAAAGAGAACATCCTGAAGAACTCAAAGGGAAAGAAAATAAATGGAATGCAGCAAAAAATCACAGTAGGAGTGTTTCTTGTTCCATAGCAAGATCAGCTGCTACCAAATGTTTTCTAGTGATGCCCACTCCATACATGCCAGTCTTGAACTCCCTTTAGCTCTCAGCTGCTATTCCCATCATACCTCAAAGCAATGAGATAATGAAGTGCATTTGCAGAGAAGACATCTTGCAGAGAAGAAGTAGCTTTCAGAATTTTAACAGGGTTTTTATGTTTTATATTTTCATTTCTCATAGTCACATACTTTTGCAAAAGAAATATTTGATACCTGATTTTAATCATTTAGTATTTTTTGCCTCATGACAACTGCTTATATTCATAGTGGCTGCAACAGTCAGCAGTCATTAGCAAAAACAAAATACCAGCAATGTTGCACTCTGGCACGATACGATACACATTTGTGCATTTCCATTGTAATCACTCTAAGTATGATCACTTGAAGTCAGTGGAGGACAAAACCAGAAATAATTTGGTGGCTCACTAGCTGATTTAGGAGATAATTCGAGTTTTGGGTCCAATGCATGGACCAGGACTGTAGGGTTACTGTTATTGTACTGTTACTGATTGGGCCTTTGAGAGAGTTAAATTCCAGAAATAGCATCACAGAGGAAGAGGAAGATTTGTAGAAGCATTGTAAAGGCTGAACTAGACTTCCAGTTTTTAGCTTATTCCTGATCATATTAGATTCACCAAATTTGGAAAAGTATTCTAAAAATATCGCAAAGTAAAATCTCCTCTTGGTTAATGTTGTATCTTCACTTCTGCACATTTTTCTTCCATTATTTTCTTTCTTTTGGTCTCAAATGGAAGTACAAAAATCAAACATATCTTTTTTATCTTTTCATGATTCAACTCCTCATCTTGTTACCATACCAACTGCATTAAATGCTATTCAAATTTCTGCTTTAACTTCAATACTAGAAACTCAAAACATCAAATAAATTCTGAACTGGCAGACTAATGCAGTGATTTTTCTGGAGATGACTATACCGCCAACACAGTAGTTATTCATTCTCTGCTGAAAGTGAAGGAGTAAGGTTTTTCTTCTTAAGATAGACAGAATGCCTGTGTAGAGAAGTAGGTTAGTTTTCTGTAATTTTTTTTGTGGGAGGATAAAGAAGTGGATGATAACACCATCCTCATTTTGTTTTTCTAAAGCTTTCAGCCAGAACCCTCAAGAATTTTGACAGCCACTAACAGTGGCATCCTCTGTTCTTTCAGTTTTAGGTATTTACAAAACTTGTTTTTCTCTTCTGTTTTTAGCACAAGAAGAATGGGCCACGACCCGTTCCAGCCTAAAGGCACCACCTCCAAGGTCAGCCAGAGGGGGTTACAGGGAACACCCCTATGGTAGATATTGAAGGTCCTCCTCATCTGTGACCTCATCTCAAAGACAATTAATAGCCTGTGGTCTTCACATAAACAGCAACAAGACAAGTAATAGTCCATTTCTTTTCTATCCTAGGGATTACTGCTCATTATTATCCTATGTACTACTTGTATTTCCTATAACATTGGCGTGACATTGGCATTAGTATTATTTTATAACACGGACTTAAAAAAAACAGAGACAAGAAACCTTTGGCAAGCATTGTCTATAAACTATTCAGAGATGATGTTCTGTTGGTTGTATTCATTGCTGTGTGTAACTAAAAAGCATGACACTGTTACAGCTCTTGAGTCTCTCTACATACTATTTAAGGCTGAGTTTCTGTTTAGGGTTGCTGAAAGACTGTAATATGATTTTATTTTTTTTTCGAGCCAGACAATAATCAAGCTGTAGATAAGATGTTTTAACCTGTCTTTTTTAATATATGTTAGTTTAGATTAAGATGCTCGATATTTAGTTTGTAAATTTAATTTTAAATGCTGTTTTAATGGGGTTGAAAACAAGCAGCTACTGTATGTATGTAGCTAACAGAAGTTGTTCAGTGTTTTAACCTGTATTTGTTAAAAAAAAATCACTTAAAGTTCCATGTGTAAGCTTCTCTAAATAGGAAACCATAATTTTGTCAAATATGTTTGCCATAATTTGTCAATAAAGCTGAAACCTTTTGTAACAAACTAAATTTGGAATTACTTGTTTTCTAGCTTTAAATGCCTGCTTTATTTCTTTTCAAGAGATGCCTAAAATGTTTTTTATATAAAAATTACAAAAATGAACCCAAGCCTGTTTTAAGATTTTTTGTGTAAGACTTTAAAAGTTGTATTAATAACTTCTTGTTGTTAAATAATATAAAAGTTAACAAACTAAACTGTTACATGAATCATGGTTAGTATCCACTAATGTATAACATGTTAATGGAAAAAAATGCTTTAGAACAATAAATGGATTTTAAACTATCCTTTAAGCTTGATCTTGCTAAACACAAACTCTGATTGACTTGTTTGTATTAGCATGTCTCTCGTGAGAATGTAATGGAGTTTAAAGAGGTAAGATTACCACTTACCACTGTTAGACTGTCTAAATGCTAGTTCTTCAACCTTTGAGTTTCCCCGCACATTAAATATCCCATTCAACATGTAAGCATTGCATAGACTCACCTATTTGTTTTCACTCAGAAGAGTGCGTTGACTGCATTTTTCGTAGTATATAACAATTTGTCTTGATAAACAAATCATCAGTGTCACTGCCCAGCTGTTGGTACTCAACTTCAAAAACTTTATTTGTAATTTTCAGTGCTAAATATCACCGCCCTTGAAGGCAGTTTAGAGGGCTGATATTTCTTTTGAGACTATCAGACTTGATGGCTGATGATTATTAAGGAAATATGTCGCAGGACTCAAAGGATGACTAAACGTTAAACAGGTAACACTAATAGTAACTCTGTAATTTTGAGTATGCAACAGTAATGTAAAATATTCTCAGTTATTAAGTTACTGATAGTTAAAAAAGTAAACCTACCAAAAGATAACAAATAGGTATATAGGCTATTAAAACAACTAATTAACATTAACTAGTGACAACAAAATTATTCTACAATATATAACCCTCAAGGTAATAAACAGAACTAAAATTAACAATAATAGTAATGCAACTCTTGCTAACAACAAATATATAACCTAAATTGTGATGAAAAAAAAAAAAAAAAGAAAAAAAAACCAGAATACTTGATGGTAGGGATGCCAAAACTGTTAATCCTTTCAATAGAGTCTTTTTGTTTACAGTGGCTTTTTGTCAATGTGATTGGTTTACTTTTTTGATGCGACTAAAGTACAGGCCGATTGCTGTTCAGTTTGTGAACAAAATCTCTTGCAGCTGGAGTTGCATGCTAGCTCTTTTTCAGTAGTTTATGATGAGTATGTTTTGTCCTTTGAAGTGTTAAAGTTAATTTAGTAGACTACATGATGGTTACATTGAGTTTATTCTGTCTCACTATTTCAGGGACTCACAGGCACTGGACAGCTAAGCAGCAGATCTGCTGGGAAGTGGTCAGGTAAGCTCTGCTGCATCTCAGGGGGTTTTCCTGTTTCCTGTTTTATCTCTGCATTTGTTTTTTCTAATGTACAAATGCTAAATGCTACAGATTTAAAATAAATGTCTTTCCAGCAGTGTTTATCTGCATATCAGCACAGTGATTATGGTATAATGGCAATCAAAATATTTATATGTGTGTTATTATACTCTTCATTTCAATAAAAGAAGTCTTGCAATCTAGCCTTTTAATAGTAAATATTAAGATGGTGTTCTTTATAACTGCTCTTGCTAAAAACATGCGCTTCTGTTTATTAAAAGCATGCCTACATTTTGGCTAGTCACGTAGCAAAGAAAAATGCAGTGCTAGTTTGTCTTTGCTTCTGAAAATATTGAACATTTCTTCCCATGAAAAATGTATCTGTATAGAGACAGGAGGTTTGTTATTTATTCTTATGCTTGGTAGGTTTTTCTTTTCTATGCTTTAGAATGGCAGGGACATTTAGGTATTACTATGCAATGACTTGGATGGAGGCCTTACTTATATTTCTCTGTTAAATACATTTAAACATAAAGGTATATCTCGGATGACCTTCTTAAATAGACTTCAGGTTATATGTGAGATTTCTGACTGAAGAAAAATGTCATTGCTGGAAACAAAACAAAATCAGCTCAGTTACAGCTTTGCCCATGGACTCAGAAGTGTGAACTTAATCACAATACAAAACGTACAAATTCTTGTCATCATTGTTAACTAGATGAGATTACACAAATACACAATCCTAGACACATTTATTACTCTGGCATCTTTTCCCATGACTGTGGTCCGGGTGATGTAACATTTTCCAGGTATGGTGGTATTCAACAGTTACTTACGAACCACAAGTTGTGTTGTATAACAAGATATGAAGGGTTTATTTTTCCTCTCCAAATAGTTTCCTCAAGGTCTTCATAAATTGCTTTTATCGACATGCTACAAACACCCTACAGACCAAAGTGATATGGTATGGCATTAAGGTTTGTCTGCATATTGCAGTCACCTCAGTGTGAGTGTACCACTACAGGAAAATCTTCCATTTACCCACCTTGCGTTCCTCTAATTCCACACACCTACCCCGAGTTTGCTTTGGTCAGTATATATCTCTAGAGAAAAGAAAAACACTTTTGCTATAAATAGTTTCATGCTGGTATAACTGTGATTATACATTATTATGTACTATATATTATACTGTGTAAGTATTCTGGGAAATGCTCATATGCCTTACTGAAATGATTAATAACACAAAGCTGAGAGCGGGTCATACCTGATGTAAGTGAGATCCAGGGCAAAGTAGATAAAATTAATTTCTCACTTGTGCATCACATTTTTATGTGAGGGTAACTACTGTGAACTCCTTGAGGATTGACTTCAATAAATACAGTTTTATAGCAGAGCAGTGTCCTTTAATATTCCTGTTTCCAAGTCTACTTTGCAGCGATTACTTGTGTAAGTTTAAAAAAATGGCAGAAAATGTCAGTAAAATAATGCATTGTGAAATACTCTTAGATAAAAATTATTTTGAAAAAGTAGGTTAAGTCAGTGCAAACACGCAACTGTTTATGCAAACATTTTTTCTATTGATTTTCCAGAAAATAGTATGAAAAATTACCCAAGACTGCATGTACTGTTCAGTGCCAACTAAAAGTGTATTTCCCTACTGTTTCTCAAGAAGCCTTGCAGTTCATCAGCTGTGCCTTAGGAAAAACGTAATGTACTTCATTAATTTTTGAGAGAATAACAAGAGAGTTTGGTTATTCTAATTAACAGCTATCTTAAGGTCGTCTATGAAAAGCTGTGACATATTCCACACATGCACCATCAGGTCAACCACAGTCTGAAGTCCTGAAAACTTTATGTGCACCACCAGAAAATATGTAATTTCACTCATGCTCCAGACCACTCCAAGATATTTGTCACTAACCAGACATTTTATTTGGCTTAATTCACTTACCAATCAGTTTTGTTTGTAATAAGAAGAAAAAAGCACTATAAAATAGCAAAAAAAATAAGTTAAAGCACTGGGGAAGAGAAGTTAAAAATGCAATACTTCTGTTCAAATATTTTTAAGATTTTTTTTTGTTTGTCTGGGTTGACCTCATATATAGAAATTTTGATCTTTAGAAGAAAGTAGGGCTGTATAGTTTTTAGAACTTTTTTAGTAGTCCAATCAGCAAATTATGTTTTTGTTAGCAGCCTTTTTGCATATATTCAAGAGCCATTCTAACTGAAAAAATTATTTTCAGTCTAACTGAAAAAATAGCAGCAATTTTTTTAGAAAATTAAGTAGCACCATGTGACTCTCCACTTTGGCTTATGTTACAGTGTTTAAGCAAAGATCGTAAATCTTCATATGAATAAATTGAGCACCTCAGGAAACACAGTATATCTGACCTCACCACAGAGGATATTGGCAATGTTTTTGTAGCTCAGTGGGGTCCTCAACCTCCATTCAGAGTGACGGAGCTACAGCCATAAAGCCAAGTGATCCACGGCTGAGGTACTGATCTCCATATCAGGAACTTCGTAAAGCAACCAAGTTGCCATTAGGATCAGGATAATTAACACATATGATTGCATCACTTGAAAGGCCTTATTATTTTTTCATGTTAATATGGATTTATGGTAGGCCTCATGAAATATCATCCAGGATAATAACTGAAGGTTAAAATCAAGTAACCAGTGTATTACGTTCAAATAAAAAACCAATTTGGTCTACATTAGTGATGTATTTCCTTCACGTTTGAAGTTTTGTGAACTGTCTTTCTAGGAAGGGCAAAATTCTGCAAGAGTCAAATATTGCAGTATTTATAATGCAAAATTATAAGTGGCGGTAAAGGAGAATCGTCAAATTAGCTAAACATTGCAGAGAAAAAGTCTTTGATAGTGAGTGAAAACCATTAAGGAAAGAAAGTCCTAGAATATTTTCCATATTGTATTGTATTAACAAGAAGAAACAAGTCAAGACTGTATAAAGGTTAAGTAGGGACAGCACTGGATATCAGTGTTCTTCATGCAGCCTTCTTAGAGATACCTCATATTCTGTAAGGCTTACTGGTAAATTTCCTTTCTTTTATGGAAAAATGCTGTGTAAAATAAACAGACAGCTGATGAACTCTACCTAAATTCCTTAAATACCTACATATTTTTACAGAAAAATTTTTACCTTTTGGCTTCTGTAATTTCTATTGTGAAAGAAATACCAGATCTAAACAAGATTAAAATATCCTTAAACAATCTGTTTGCTAAGAACTTTTTAGCAAAGATGTTAAAGAAAACAGCTTTGGTTTTTTTAATAAGTTTTACCTAAACTCTTTTATAATGTTGTAGAATAAATGGCTCAAGATTGCAAGAAGATAAAGCAGTTTGGGAAAAATATTTATGTAGTCAGAATCCTAGAACAGGTTATAAATGAATCCTATGTGACAAAGAACCAATTTATCTCTGTATCAGAACCTATGGAATTTTAGGGATCAGGAGGACAGAGTTCATTTGTAGATGCATTGTTTTCAAGGTAGGATTAAAAAAATAATTTCACTAAGAGATTGCAAAGTTTTTATGAAGAAAGGGTATCATTAGAAAGGTTGGCGGTAATTAATGTCCAAAGAATAAAGATCGTATTTGTTATTATTTCATTTTGTCCTCTGTTGTCAACAGATTAATACAAGTACAAAAAGAACCCAAATTAGCAAAAATCACAGGAAAAAAACCTAAGCAAAATCACAGGAAAAGCTGAAAAATATTTTAATTCTGAACAGAAAAATAATACTAATGACTTCTGAAGTTTTTTGACCTCCATTAAAAACTTAGGTGCACTCTGTGACCTCTGTCAGTTATTAAAACCCAAGAGTTATCAAAAGTAGTGTCACGTATTATCAGTGTTACTGTACTGGTCTGCTGAGATAGAACAGGCACACAGGTAACTTTCTCAAAACAGTTATGGCTTCAGAGATGATCACCATCATCCACTGTGTTGTTACCTAATTAAATTTTACTGGTCATTACTGTTTATGACTGGAACCTGTCAGAAAGCTGTGAAATCATTAAGCCTTTCTCTTTTTTTAAATCGGTTTTGTTTCTGGCCCTGTCAGTCAGATGCTAAAGTTCATTTGAAACATTAAAGAAAATTATTCCTTCTGAACGGTTTGCTGATCTATTTATGAGCTTTGATCATGAGAATGCTGGTATCTTATAGTGGAGACATAATATATGCATATATGTTCTCAAACCATGGAATCTGAAGATGAACTGTGCCTGCCAGTGTACAGGGAAGATTTTCTGTCCTTTCACAGTCTCTGGTTGGCTAAGTTATTTGTATTACATCTTGGCAGAACATGTTGAAATATACCTCTAAAATCAAGCGTATCTGGAACAAAGTCTTCATTCTCAAAGAGAAGCAATTTTTGTCAACTTAAGAATAAGAAATGCAGATTTCTAAACTTCTTCTAAAAACATGTCACTGTTTTAAAGGGCTTTTTTTCTTATATAAATCCTTCTAAAAGACTGTGTTGGGTAGTTATTGAAAGATATAAATGCCTCCTTTCCTAAAATAATTAACAAATTTTGAAACCTAGTATGCTTTACCAGAGAAGAGCAAGATTTGTTGAAAATGCAATTGCAGACATATTTCAAATATGTAAATCAGAACAAAGGTTTATTGGAAGAAGATCACACCCATGCTGTACCATTCACATATTAAAAAGAAAAATATGAAAGAAAAAGATGTGCAGTTGATCATCTGTATCCTGCATGCGCCCAAAGAATTTTTCAAGATGCCGTATGGAAACAATCAGACCTTAATAATATCTTTCCACAGCATTTGGGTGTATAAGGTGGAAAATCAAAATGCTTCAGTGCCCTGATAAGAGTAGAATTAATTATGAAAATGTTTCTTATTTCTGCTGCTGCTGCACCTTATTGATTTAATGGAGGTATAGTTTCTCGTTACACGGTATTATTATACAGTGTGAGAATAGCTGCTTCTGTCTTGTTTGGCACTGTTGTTGCCATGCTGGATGCATTAGCTGGTGATGGATGGCTTAAGTCACAGGCAAGCAGTGGGTACTTTTGTTGTGTGCCCTTGCATTACAAGACCTTCACACTGTGTTACCACCAGCAAGTCAGAGGTACAGACTGCTGAGCTGCTCATCTGTGACTCAGCATTCTGGGTGGGCTTGCTCTCTTTTCTTCTGCACAGTGCACAGAAAAAAGTGTGCCAATATTTTGTATCATGATTTACTATATTCACTTTGAACTCCATATTCATTGCTCAGCTAATAATTCATTATATTTGTTCCTGAACTTTATAACAATCCTGGACAACCAGTGGCAAAATTCAGTGAGAAGGTCTTGCCAGTGCAGCTTCTTTCTTTTTCCTTTTTTTTTTCCACTTTTTTTTCCTCTTCTTCCCAGAAAAGTACAATGTTTCATATACTTACTTTAACTGAAAAGATAATCAAGGACACTTGTCATTCAAATGAAATGCTGCTATTTGCTAATAATACAGGAATTTAGTGTGGCATTCTCTAGTATTTAAAATGGATAGGGTTCTTTTTATTATTCTGTATGGTATTTTGAGTGTTTAATACCTGTTTAACTCTCTGGTTTAGAATTCATGATGTAAAAATACAAACAACTGACAGGAATGTTGTATTACATTGAATTCCTGTTACGCAAAGTAGCTTTCTGATGGAGAATTTAATCCTGCAGCTCTTACTCAGGTTTCATGTACTAAAAATCCATGCTTGACATGAAGGACCGAAAGGGGAATATGAAATTCAGATGTGATCTGTAGTCACTTTTGTAATTTTATTAAATTCAAACAGAACACTTAGCTGTTAAGGAGTGGATTGCATGTCCTGCTTAGAAGCAATGTAAAATAACTTTGATTCAGGAAGAGTACTTCAGATGCAGTACCATATCAAGATTTTACTTTTCATGTCATCAAAACCAATTTTCCCACATGCAAGAAGAATATCTAGTTGGAGGTACTTGTTTGGCACTGTTGCTTGCTCAAATCTCAACTTGGCAATCAAGTTCATCTGTTTGCGAACAGCACTTTATTTTCATGAGAACTATGAAATTTCTGAAGGAGGCACAATACTTGTTCTATCACTGAACTTGTTTGCAGATCTAAGGTAAAAATGGTTTGCCCATTTGACTGTGAAGGCATGTGGGATATGCGCTTTAGGGAACCTAGTGCTTATTTCAAAGAGTTATAGGGACCCCGATAATGCTGCATAGTCCTTAAAAGCTGAAATAGCACCTACAGAGCTTAAAAGAAAATCGCTGCACTGAAATCAAAACGCTTATTTAAAGGCAAACAGGTGTTTAAATCTCTGCCTTATAATGGAAAGTTAAAAAAACAGTGAAGCTGCATGATTTGGCTAAGGTCACTCAGCAGATCAAAGTGATGCAATAAGGTGCAATTAGCAAAGCAGCAGGTGAGAGTACAAAGCTGCATCAGGAAATGAAGCATGGGATGCATTCTGAGCTGGGATTTGTTTTGAGAACTCCTTCGTCCACGGTGCAGTTGTATTGTCATCACTTGATGTCTGCTGGACTTTACCAGGCAATTGGATGAAGCCACAGCAGAATGTGTCTATAGGGGCCCTACCAGATTTACACGGGAGCCTGTTATTATTGTCTTCATCCATTTCCTTTATAACACTGTTTTTCTATAGCTGCATCACCTGTTGCCATGTAAGTTTCTCATGCTTGAGAATGTCTTCGATGAGCAAGAAAGACATCTCAAAACACTGCTAAGGCCTTGAGACATCTGGTGATACCCAATGCTCTCGCCATAGCACTTAACAAAGTTGGACTGGACCCTAAAAGCATACATATTTTTAGGGATCATTTTAGATCCAAAGTAGTTAATTGGGGGGTTTCTACTTTGGAGTCTGCTCTGCTTTGGAGTCTTAAATTAGTGGAAATAAGACACCTGATTTTGTAATACACAGTCAAACAAAAATAACCCTAAGAATATCTTTAAGGATCTAGAAAGCAGATAGTTCTTTAGTATAAAAACATGTTATACCAAGTTCTTCATCTGGACTTATTTCAATGAATCATTCTCATTCATAGCTCTCACAGATAAAATACAGAACAAGCTGTAAAGTATAATTTCCCATGCCTCCATTTCTCTAATTTTTCTTGTAAATATACTTTTGGCAGAGCTGGCCATATTATCTACCATTAAGATGTTCTATAAATGCAACTGTGTCCACTTCAAATTAAATTTTCCAAGCTGGGTATCTGCTCAACCCACCGATTTTGGTCAAAATGCTGAACAGGTCAGAAAAATAAAATTCTTTTTTCTGTCAGATCCAGAAAAAGATGTCTGGGGTGCATGGTGAAGGAGTCAGGAGAAATATGCAGAGCAAGCAAAAGCTCTGTCTGTATTAGCAAATTAGACAAGATCGGAATGATCCTATCTCAAGACTTATTTTCTGTGCTCGTATTTTTAATTGCAGTCTTGACTATTGTGCACGTTGGTATCTGTGGAAATTTATAAGGGCTGTGTGCCCAAATAGGCTCTTAGCCACAAAGCCACTGGCAGACATTCCCAGTGATTTGGAGGGTGTTTAATAGCAAACAGCTGAGTTTGGCTAAAACAGAGGAATGGATTATATTGTCCTTCAGCATCTCTGTCAGCAGAGTTTTGTGTGAGGATAGGCAAATTGCTCAGAGTAAAAGCCTGCTAATGTTGTGTTCCTTGTTGTCTTGAGATCTTACAAAGGCTCTTTGGATCTGATTTTTATCAGAACTACAAGTGTCATCATCAGCTCTGCCTGACTGCAAAATGCTGTTTAAGGTTAGGTGCAAGCCTTGGCTTTCCCAGGCAATGTAACAGTGTTGAATGTTTTAATTTAACTCAGGAATATAATAAACAATTAATTACACTTATGAGGTAATTTTGTAGTATAAGCACAAATGACACAGAAAGCCAACTGAGAAATTTATAATTTTGTCAAGAAAAATTAATATTTTGAATACAGTTCAGACAATTAATAAAGGAAAACCACATTGAATAATAAGGATAAAAGAAATATTGAATAGCTGTTCTTTCAGTGCTCTTTCTTATGCGTGAAATCAAGCAAAAAAATAATTTAACTTGGCCATTTTAAATTCAGTGGTTGAAAAAAAACCAAAACAAAACAAACCCAACCAAAAAAAACAACAGCTTAACAAAGTTTAACTCAGACGCTGACTACAACAAATGTATAGAAGACAAGACCTGAATTTGGGTTTCACTGACCTGTAACTGATATTTAACTAACTTTACAGTGCTTGGCTTACTGTAACCATTTATTTTGCAAGCCTGATGTTTATACCCATCTAATAATTTTCATCAAAGAAATATGTGCCTAAGTTCATGGAAAGGTTTACACAATTTGCAAATTGAGGTTTTCTGTATCATAAACTTGCTTTGGATATAAGGAATTCCCCTGAGTGACCCAAACATTATTTTCTGATTATTTAATGAAATTCTATTTGTTTTGGAGATAATCACAAGACATCCACGAAGTTGTTGGTTTCCATCTGTAAACTTGGTAGAAGCTGTAAGAAGATGCCTATATTCCTGTACTCCACTGATCAGGGTTCTTTTCTTCTGTGTGAAGCTTCCTTGAGGAAACCCCAAGGGGAAATACAGAGCACATTCATCACCTAGCTTCAAATACCTACTTTTGCTTCTACAGATGCCTAGGGTACCTGCACATTCAGTGGAGTGATCTTTGCTTACAAAAAGTAATTCAGAGTACCTAAGCCAGGTACTCTGAAAAACTCTCTGGATGTACCTTGTCTCCCTTGGCTGGCTGAAGAGACTAATTAATGTGTTTAAAAAATGCCACCTTCTCCAGCCTAAATCCTTAAATTCTCTCACAATTAATTTATTTTAATAAGAATTTATTCTAATTAGTCTCTCATAGGCCTGATTTTGTTCATATTATCAAGAAATGAAACAACTCCAACACATCTTGTTCTTACAAGTTCCCCTTCTCACCCATACCAGTATTCAGCATTAATTTACTCTGGAAGAATATAATTACTCTGCTGTAATATCTGCAAAGAGTTGGTTTCATAAAATTCACCCTCACAAGCCCCCTTTTGTATTACAAGGCCAAAAGCATTCATATCACTGTGCATAACTATGAGCCTTTATCTCAGGTGGGTGATTGCAGGTACAGAAGAAGTATTGAGGCAGCACCTGATACATTTGTAGCATTATAAAAATTAGGACTTTAGATGAGAAATCTAGGCTAAAATGATAGCTAACGTTTTATGTAGTAACTTTACTAAAAGGTTCAGAAAGTTAAAAAAAAAAAAAAGCAAAGCCCAAAACCTGTTTAGTGTTTAGTTTGTTCCTTTGTCTCTTTTGTTTACACTCATCATTTTAGAGACCCTAAGCAGGTGCACTCCCCTTCTGCCTGTGCTTTGCAGGGAACAGGAATGTGTTAGAACTGTATAGCAAATTCTGTTATTCTTTGTATCTCCTTTATCAATGGAGATCATCATGGCATGCAGAATTTGGAAGGTAATGTCTTCCAAGAGTTTTCTCCAAACTCATCCCTGAGTTTCATCCAAACTATAACCCTGTGTCACAGAGATTCTGCGTGAAGCTACAGAGGTAATTTAAGCAAAGATATTAATGTGACAGCTAATTTTATGTTCTTTATTGAATATGTCTGCCCAACTTTATCTTGATTTTCAGATTTTTGGAGCCTTAGGGAAGTACTGTACCTTTTGAATGGTGTTCAGGGAACTGAGAGTACTCAACATCATTTGCAATAAATCACTGGCTTCTGAAGGACAGCTGCAGGTTGGGACTCCCCACAGCTGAGTTTTGGACCTACCATTGCCATCCTCTCTAGGATATGCCACCACTCAGACTTACAGTGATCTTCCAGTCTTTCAGGTGAGCTGTAATATTTTTCTATATGGTTTTAATTTATGTCAAATGTGAGATAATTAAGTCCCCTCAGTCTGCAAAAAAATAGGATTTTAAACTGGTTCATATTTGGTTTTCCATTTTAAAAGAGCATATACAGAGATACCTATGATGCTTGTTACTTTCAGACGGGATAGTCTGATTATGTATCTAAATTCTTACACTTTTTCCGTCATAAAGAAGTACAGTTTCTTAATAGTTAATCATCTCCCTCCTAGAATTAACACAATATTAAATAAACTATATTTGTGCAGTGTGTTTAACATAGAAATAATTTTTTTAAATGCCAAATATTTGAGGACATTTTCTCCCCTTGGGATAAGTTAATCCATTGAGATGGTATGTGAAAACCAAATTTTGCAGATTCTGGGAGGTTTTTGCTCTGTTCTCCACTTGTTCATCTCTGAAAATATCGGTATCTTTATTGAGCTGCTTTGAACATTCAATTAATAAGGTTTATATCGTTCAGTTACTGTGGCATTGGTGCTACAAACTGTGAAAAAGAGAAAACAAAAAAGGGTCATACCATTAGAGTTCAGGACAGATACAAGTATTAATGCAATCTTATATCCAGAGTGAGTTAGGTCTTTAAGAGAAAAGGGTAGTAACGGGTTCTGTAGTTAAAGGCTATGTTGCCTTCTATATGCTAAAGAACATCATGTAATTAATTGTATTGGAAATAATGAATCTAACATTTCCTAAATCCTTAAAGCTAGATACTGAGTTGTATTTTTCTGTAATAAGCTTATATACATTCATATGTCATAGAAAAGTACAAAGTTAGTTATTAGAAATGAACTTGTTTCTTCAGCAAAGAGCTTGTGAAACAAAAGACTGTTGTCACGTCTTGTTGGCAGCTGGTGAATCCAGAAGGCTTCAGCTCACAAAAGGAGCATCAGTAGCTAATGTGGAATCCTGCTGTAGCTGGGCACACCTTCATTTCCTACACCCTGGTGCAACCACACTTGTTTCTTCCCTTGTTTTTCCTGACTGCGCACCAGAAAACAGAACTGTGTCTGCCCTGAGGAACAGCATGAAGCCCTCATATGGGACCCCATTCTCTGTCACCATGTGTTAAAAAAGGGGTAGCACTTTTCTGCCCACACTATTTTTGGTTCTCCTCTTGCAAATGGTGATAAAGATTTAAACTATGCCCTGGTTTAGACATAGAATTTTAAAAATCCACTGAGTTTTTTCTCAAGTCTAGAATTGTGTTAGGCTTGAATAGCTTCTGGCAACATTCTTTTAGCTCTTCCTCTGCAGAGAAAAATCTTTCTCCTAGCTAGAGCTGGAAATAAACCCTAGGTGATGGTATTCACACTCCAGTTTTATGTAGGCAGTGAGTGAGATAAAGAAATGGGTGAAAAATATGCAGCTTTCTTAAGGGTTCACTTAGATTATATTTAAGTGTGTTGACACTGTAAATAGCAATCTAAGGCTCTTAGAAATATTTTTTATTTATTATTATTTTTGCTTTGTATATAGCAAATGGAAGAAGGGGAAAATTTAACTGTATCACACAGAATACTAGTCATCAGAACCAAAATACATTTACTTAGAGCCCAAACTCCTAACCATTATACCACATTTCCTAAAATGGCTTACAAGGGGGACTTGGAATTAGGTGATGATGATTGCCTAAAGAAAATTACCTAATATTCTTGGAAACTTGAGAGTAGTAATTCCTTTTAATGTGATAACTGCAGATTTAGTAAGTTATGAAAGATTTCAGTAGGCCGAAAGACCCTACTTATATTTCTAGAAGATGAACAAAAGTCTATAGAGGAGGAAAGGGAAGTCTCATTTTTCCCCATCCTGAGCAAGCCAGAACTTCATAGCAAAATACCAAGGTTCATCTAATTCTGTTACTTCCTTGCATTTTCTTTCATTTGTTTGTTTTTGTGTGTTTGTTTGTTTGTTTTCCAGTTGCATATATGTATATAATAGTGTGTGTGTGTATACACACACACACACACACACACACACACACACAAATTTTGGGTCCAAAGGACTATTTAACCCCTTTTAATCACTTTTCAGGTATGTGTAAAAAACACTCAAATGAGATCAAGTGCCCTCTGTTGTTGCAAAAATGTACCTAAATGCCTAGTGTAGACTATGTAGCTGTCTTTCAGGTATTTGAGACTGGGCAAAATTTAAAACATTTAAGGAATAAAGTTTTAAATTTCAGTTGTGGGAGTTACTTTCATTAGAAGCTAGAGATAGTGTATATCATGTCATATCATTAATTGAATTGTGTAGAGCTGAGAAGAGCAAGGCATGAGGCATATGCTGGTCCTTGGAGTTTGAGGTATGCCTGTTCTGTGCCCAGTGCTCTGCTGTCAAGCAAGGAGTTGAAAAGTGGGTGTAGAGGAGCACAACCCAATGCACAAGAGCTTTGCTTTGAGCTTCTTGGTCACCTCATTCACCTCGTGGAAATCAACCTATGGAATTTCCGAGAAGTGAATTTTCTGTAATTCTGCAATTTTTGCTCATTCTTTCCTCTGATGGCTTTGTTCTTAAATTGGTTGTTTAGTAAAGAAACAGGATTTGCTTAGGAGAAGGCACTTCCGTTGATAGCTCTCAATATTTTTAAAAGACAGATTAGACGCTTCTCTCTGCATTTGAGCACTGAAGACATAGCTTCATTTTCAGAAGTACTGACAGCCTGCAGCTTTCACTAGTCTCAGTTTTGGGTTCTCAAAAACCAGGAGTTATCGATGGCATAAAAGATTTAAATATCCTGACCCCAAACAGATCTTTTCTACTTCTTGTCTTGCATCTTTTTACAGATACTGTTGAAATTAATATGTTACAGGTTTTTGAGACAGCCAGCTAGTACTAATGAAAGCTGGAGAAGTACTGAAAATGCATATATCACACAAATGTTTCACTATTAGCTGGAATTACAGCTGAAGTGAGCCTCCTTTATTTTCCTAAAAGCACCCCTAATGACTGGGACATGTTGCTATAGTCATGCACTATAATGATGGCCTACAAAATAGGTAAGTAAACAAGGAGGTTAATTGTATAAGTATATGCATTTTTCTCAAGATAGATAGAATTAAATGTTGAAGAATACTCAGCATGAAGCTAATTGACATGAGACACTATGAACCATACTACAAGTAATGAAAGCTCTGTCACTCCCAGACTTTACTGGTGAGTTCTGTAGGTGTATCTTTAACCTCTCTGCAGCGTGTAAGTTTGGTGTCTAATCTCTCCATATAATACTGATACAGAGATAAATGTTTAGCTGGGGCTGAATCTAGCCTTTAGGCTTTGTCCTGAACTCTCTTTCTCTCTAAGTCAAATATTATTTTTAGCTTTTATTGACCTGACCATCTGACTCCACTCAGCATTTGTTTCTGGTCAAATGCACTGCTCCCCGTCTAGGTCTAAACTGACTTACCAAAGAAGTTGTGTTCTTCAGGCATGAAATGGGTTTTTATTACTGATGTCCACAGTGCAGATCACTGGAAGTTATGTAATAATATGAAAGGACATATAATTGAAAGGCTGTCAGAAGATAAAAGGGTATCAGGCTTCCCAGAGCATTCACATTGCAACTCCTGAAGCTGGCTGACATTGAAAGAGCGATTCAGCGCTCAGCGCCGGCCCCTCTGGCAGCAGCGCTGCTGCTCCTCAGTGCTGCCTGTTGAAATGTCACAGAGTCCACAGCAGAGAATTTAATACACGAGTTTTCCATTAAAGACATCAGCTGCTGCATTTCACAGTTACTTCTAGCTCAGCTCACCTGCTGGGGACACAGTACTTCGTCCTTGAAGTAGGCAGGATTGCCTTCCTCCTATTCTTTGCACTGGAGCAGAGAGGAAGTAGAGTGCGAGTATATACAGAGCAATGCACAACAAGTGAGTAACTGCAACACAGGCATATATTATTCTTGGATTTGTTTTAAATGTCAAGCAGTAATACATGAGAAGTAGAAGTAAGTCTTTAACTATCCTGACATTCTTCTAAATGTGCAGCAAAACCATAAGAGATGCCTGTATTTACTACAAATAATAAAACCGGAGTGTTAACGCTAATCAAATTCAAATCAGTTCAGCTGCATAATTTTCAGTGAATAGGTGCTTATAAAACACAGAATGAACTCCAGAAGGGAAGGTTCATTGCTTCCTAATCAAAAGCAGTCAGCTTTAAACACCAGCCAGTCAGGTGATAGGTTTGTCATTTCTCAGCTGTGCTCTTGGAGGGAATTTGCCAAAGAAGGCTTGACAGCCTTTAACTTCTTGCCTGTTTTTGAACATCATGTTGAGCTACAAAAAACTCCTGGGAGACTGGGAGGAGAGGCAGAATAACAGCAGTTCTATTAAAATATATTTGCTGCAATGAATGTCAAGCAGAGTTTATGGTGCGAAAAAACAAGTATTTCCTGAAAAGAAATTCTGACCTCCCTCAGGTCTGATTCTTCCTTGTCTGATGGTGTCCAGCTACTTTGGGGGACTGAGGAGTGTCAATGATTAATTGCCTAGGTGTCAGAGAAATAAAGGCTCGTAATGCATCATTAAAAGCTAGAAATCAAGGTGTCTGAACTATCATGGGAATCTTGAAATTAATATATTTCTGCTATGTACAATTAACAGCTCAAGTCAGAAATCATTTGCTTTCATAATTTAGACAATGGCAGCTCTCTAGTGAAAATGTATTTACAGTAGTTTTACATTGCTTTCTAGAGGTTTAGTACAAAAGAGAGAGACAAAAATTAATATGCACCAAGGCAGTTAAAGAGAAACCTGTCTTTGAACTGTTCTTTCATTTTAATCAGCATGAGCTCTGCTAAATAGGGAGAAGAGTTATGAGTAGGAGGCTGGCATCTAGGTTATTGAGGGCAAATCACTCTCAGGGGAATACGTTTGCAATCTGAGTAACAGAGTTAGAGCTGTGCATGATTTGGGATGAACAAGTCTTCTCTGGTTTAACTCAGCATGGACATCAATTGCAAGGTGGCCAACCTGGCATCCCTCAACCAACTTCCCCTACATGAAGATCTGTTCTCCTCTCCAGTGGCAGTTATAACACTGTGCTAGAACAATTTTTCTGTGTCTTTTATTTTCCAGTGTTTTTCTAATGTTGTTCTAGTGTTTTCTATTTCACATCCTCAGCTGTTAGACCTTAGTACATGTTTAGTAATTTTTAGTCTTGATTGAAGTCCCAGTAAGCTTCTAAAATGGCTTTATTGGAGGAATTTTGTTGGATTTTTTTTCTTGTAGCTTAGCTTATAAAAGTAGCACCATAAACATTAAAGGAAGAGCCATTAAGCAGTAGGGCTGTTTGTTTTGGGTTGATAGAGGACATAAAACTTCATACCCTGTGGTGGAAAACAATTAGATCTGATGATGAACATGCTATTAAATATAGCATTACCAGACTTCTGTCAGTTTAACTTTAGAAAATAGCAACCAGCTGTAGTCAAAGCATACAGAAATGATAGAAAGTCATATTTTAACTGTCATGCCATAGCCTTTTATAAATATTGTCATTTCTAATGTTTTATGCTAATGACAGTGACTAATAGTAGTCATTACCTCTGTTCATTCTCATAAAAAATTTCCTCTAGAGAGTATGATCACAGCTAGAATGCTGTTTAAAATTAAATTTTGTTTTTCTAAAATAGATAACATAAAAAATATTTAAATACTGAGAAGTTGGCTAACTATTTTATTTTGTAATAGCATATGTTCGACAACTACAGCTTTCGTTAATTGTGCTGTAAGTTGAACAGACATCCCTTTCAGAAACATTTTTGGCATGCTAGCTGTGTCATGTCTTCTGACGGTCTCTGAACAAGGGAATAAAAGGTGAATCTCACAGAAGCCATAAAAAAAGTCTGATGCTACCTCTGTAGAGGCTTAATATTAAGAACATTGAATTTTCTCATCCATTTCTTATTTCAGTTATGAATTCTGCTTACTTGACAGGTACAGAGTACTTCATTATGTGTACGAACAGAAATGCTTAAATGGATGAAGCAGCTATTTACGTCTGATAGGAGCTAAGTGGGACATTAAATTAATGCCAAACAAGTGAGTGCTCATTTTAGTTTTGTTATAAATGGCTGCAGCACAGCAGTAATGTGTTGACTCTTATATGCTGACAAGTTCTATATTTCTTACAAACTTCCCTTAGAGCTCATCGTAGAAAGACAAATTCACACTCTGCATGATGAAATTAGCAGCAGATGCATTAATAATTGAATAAGGATCTCTGGAGACACCACAGTTCAGAAAGAGAGTTGTTGACTGGCTGTTTAAGTAGAGGCTTCTGTCCTTATATATATGCACTTACATAAGCCTGAGTTAAAAGCTGCTGCCTGTATGTAGCCTTTGATATCAAATCTACTTCCTGCTCTTAGGAGACTTTGTGTGGTTACATTTGACAGGTCCACGAGCAGACTGACAACCACTAATCTGGGCAGAGCATGGCTTTGCTCATTTCTCCTTCCTTCTGACTGCTCTTAAACTTCAAGGCAAACTGAATGCAGTTTCTTTGAAAATCACCTCCTCCCTAGTCATGGACCTCCATTTCTAGAGGGCTGAAAGTTTCCTGAAGTGCAAATCCCAGCTTCTCTCACAGAAGAATTAGGATACTGTACTGTCATCTTCCTTTACAGCAAACACGATGTGCTTTGATTTAACTACATGCTCAGGTTTGAGAGGGAAGGAATTTCACAGAATCACACAGAGACCACAGTCAGTCACCTGATCCCACCTCCCTTCTCAAGAAGGCCCATCCTAGAGCATATTGCACAGGCTTGTGTCCAGACAATTCTTTAATATCTCCAGTGAGGGACACTCCACAACCTCCCTGGACAATCTGTTCCAGTGCTCAGTCACTGCAAAAAGTTTAAAGATTTAAAAGATTAAGAGGTTCTTCTTCATATTCAGGTGGAATTTCCTGTGCATCAGTTTCTGCCCATTGTGTCTTGTCCTATTGCTCAGCACCACTGAACAGAGCCTGGAAACATCCTCTTGACACCCTCCCTTCAGATACTGACAGACATTGATGAGTCCCCTCAGTCATCTCTTCCCAAGGCTCAACAGGCCCAGCTCTCTCAGCCTTTCCTTGTAAGAGAGATGCTTCAATCCCTTAAATCATCTTTGTTGCACTCCACTGGACCCACTCCAGGAGCTCCGTGTCTCTGCTGTACCAAGGAGCCCAGCACTCCAGATGTTGCATCACCAGGGCTGAGCAGAGGGGCAGGATCACATTCCCCAGCCTGCTGGGAATGTTCTTCCTGATGTATCCCAGGATACCATCAGTCTTCTGGGCCACGAGGGTACACTGCCAGCTCAGTTTCTGTCTTTTGGACAATAGCAAAGGAAGCAAGAGGATTGCCAGAAAAATAACTCTGCTTTTTAAAAATACCCCCAAGTCTAGGATGCAATATTTAATAGTTACTTTGTAATCACACCAAATAATGTTATGCTCAAAGGATTTTGACATAATACTGTGATGTTTCATCCACAGCAATACTAATGGAGCAAATTCCTCTGGGTTTAAAATCAGAACTGTATTGCACTAGTGCGAAGAGAGTGATAGTAAATTTGAATAGTCTAAAAATTTGTTCCAGTTTGAAGAAAGATAAGATTTATCACCATGTTACTAGATTAACTCCAAAGAGCTCTCCTAACTATGCATAACCAGACTTCAGTCACTGGTTTCAAGCACAGGTTGATTTTACTTCTGTGCTTTGCTTTCCTCCACGTTATTTTATAAATCTCAGGATCTGTAAGAAGATCTTATCTTCAAATTATCTATCAGTATATTTTCTGGAGTTTCATCAGCTAAAGAAAAGCTAATTCTTATCCTAGATTTTAAATATATTGCAATATTTTGCATAAGCTACCATATTATTTAATTAGGGGATACTGTCTTTAAAGCAATACTCAAGATTCAATTGTCTTTAAAACAATACTTCTGTTCCTTCTATTTAGATATGTCATTCTTTCTATACAATAACAGTGCATATGTTGTTTATTCGGTAAGAATTTGGTATGAATCTCATCATAATGGAAATATGGAATTTGACATCTTTTTTAGTTTGAGAAACATTTAAACAATTTCTGTTGTCACTTGAACTAGGAGTTAAGACCCAGAGATTTATATTTGTATGATCAATTACTGTCTCAATCTAGATACTCTGAAACATCCCACAAGTGGCTCAGCTGAGGAAAGATCAGTGCATATTTTGCTTTGTGATATTGAATCACAGTGCAGATATTATGAGATCAGAGATCAGAGGAAGGAGTAAGCATGCCAAAATAGTACCTTCATTTCACCATCGTGTCTTCTTTTGGAGTGCTTGGAGCAAATATGTGAAAATTTGATTTACATAAACATTTTTAGTCAATAGAGATACCATTTTAGAATTAATATTTTTCATTTGATTCACAATGTATAATACATTTCATTGCTGTTTTAAAAAAGTAATCTTACCATCATCTGAGTTTTTAAGGAAAATAGTAAGTACTTGAACAAGGTCATGAACTGCTAGATGAGAGGAGTATACATGAGTTACATAGACCAAAGAAACTATATTGATGGGGGCAGGGGGGAGAGAGATCACGAGTCATTAACTATGGCTTTATGCTTCACATCTCTCTACTGTGGTTTTAATCCTATTAACTGATTTCCATTCATTCTGTTATTTCCATGGAATAATATCCTAAGTCTTCTCCAGATTAGAAGTGAATATTATGCAATCAAATAATTTTTATACCTATTGTTAGCATATATAAAGCACATCAGTGGTACTAATGTTTATTCTTAACATCTGAAGTAATCACCAAATTTCACAACTCTGGCAGTTATCACTCCTGTAAAAGTGAAGAGATATTTCTAAAGCCTTCTAGTGAATAAACCAATGGGTTTTAACCATGTTTTGCAGGTCACTGGATGTTCAAAACAGCAAAGCAAATTAAAAGAACCCCTTCTCTTTTTCTATCACAGTAATTTTGCACTTGAGTATGTGAGCATTTGCTAATGTAAAAGCTATTGAGGAAGATATAGTGGGAACTTCTAATACTGCCTTGTAAGGTAGAAATAAATGTTGCATTTCAAATCACAGCTCTCCTTGAAATTTTATTTCATTTTAAAAGGTATCTTGAGCACTAAATTTTTGTCTCTTAGCGACTTCCAATCAGGAAAAAAATCCACTTATATTGAAAACAGAGTTTTCTAATTCTCATGCTGTAACCTCAGCCTAAAGATCAAGTAGCTACATTTTGATTTATGCCTCATCAGTACTATTATGTTTCTGCAGACCATCTTTTTTTCCCCTTGTACATTTCCCTTCTAGCCTTCAGAGTCTTCCTCAGTAGTTCCTTTCTGTTGTTGTTGCTGTTTTTGTTGTTGTTGTTATTATGCCTCTTTGAATATTTGCCCAGCTACTGTTCAGGTACTTCCCTTTTTGGAATAAGTTGGCAAGTCTGCTAGTACTCCATTCACCTATTTGTACTTTCCTACAAATTACCCAGAAGAATAAATTGTCCCTTAGACTCTATATGCAGAATAAGTGGGGTGGGGAAGAACAAAGCCTTTTTATTGACGTATTTTTCTGAACTTCAACATGGTTGTGGAGAAACTGGTATATGCTGCACACTCCATAAGTACTCCGAGAGAGCACAAGCTATAGGAATGGCCAACACAACTGAAGCAGAGTAAGATGCTGCAGCAGCAAGTTATTGCAGCACATCAGTTATCTCCTCAGGAGCTCTTGGGATGACAGACTAAGCATGAGCAGTGCCCACAGAGAGTCCTTGTCTACTGTGTTCGAGCAAAACAAATATAGAGGGTTGAAGTCACTGTGCATTTCCAGATCATCCTTTGAGAGCTGTGATAGCTGTGCTGAGTTGGCAGGGCCAAAAATTCAACACAGAATTCTCCACAAAATGCATTTGATTTCTTTGTAGCCTGCTCTGAGAAGAGAGAGGCTAGGTGTTTCCCTGTAGTCTCTGTAAACCTTCTTTGAATTTGACAGATTGGATGGAATATCATAACACAGAATGATCCAAGCTTTTGGATAGAATTATACCACTTCATTCATCCCAGTAAATAATACCATGATTCTACTTCTCCTGCTATTTGAGAAATATGACCTATTTTTTGAATGTCCCATATGAGAAGTGCAGCCTTTTTTGATCACAGGCAAAGTTGGGTATTTTTGCCAGCTTTTCCCTTTTACTTTCCAGTCTACTGAAAGAGACTTTCCTCTCCCATCATGGTTTTTCTCACTTTCCTAACATTTATCAATCCAATTAGTATTTTCAGCTTTCTTGCTTCCCTTCTATCTCTCTGACAATGCAGAGATAATAGGGATATCTCCTGCCCAGAATAAAAATGCCTGGTTTGAACTTCCCTATGCAAAAATGTCTAAAATTGGGCAATAACATAACACCTGCTGTTCCAATGTCTTCCATATTGCACAGTGAACATTTAATTTTCCATTAAAGAAATTGACTTCTTCAAAGCCTCTTTTAGGAGCAGATTTCCCACTGCTGAAACAGTAAATCTAGTTTTATCTCTCAGAGACTCTGGAAATGCCTCTCTCCCACACAGCTTCAGTTTCCTGTCCTTTGTTACCTACCTTTGCTAATCATAGCTCCTGTGGAGTTGATATGAGATTGGTACAGAGGTTTTCTGCAACCTAAAAATGCCAGTCTTCATGAAACTGTGAAGAAAATTAAGAAGACAGAACCAGCATACAGGATAAATAAATTTTGGTTACAACCCTAATCCAAGATGGAAATTCAATCCATGTACTTTCATCTTCCTGTTAAGTAATATTTAATACTCATCTCCATAGTTATATTTGTGTGCTCTGAATGTCTCCTCTAGTGTACTTCTAAACTTGTCATTTTAAAAGATAAAACCTTTTTGAACATAGATGGTACAGTAAAGACTTTCAAAAGATAATTACAAGTTCAAAGACTTCAGTTAGGGCAAGCAACTGGATCTTCTTAGTCACTGGATAAATGCACTTAAGAAAGTTAGAAAGGTTGGAATATCAAGATGGAAGTTGGAAACACAAAGCAAGATGGAATACTTCTTTTCTCTAAAAAACAAAAAGTTGTGTATCTTGGATGCTGCCTGGCAGGGACAATGGAAATTTAGGCCAAGGAACAAGGATATTATGCTTGCATAGCAGTGCTTGCATAGAAGTTGCCCATAAAGACCCAAAGGTGCTTCAAAATCAGATGACAAAGCAGATTAAAAGGGATTACTTGGAGCAGCTCCTGAAAACTCCTGTCTCCAGACATGAGCTGAAAGTTGAATGTCAGCACAGGAAGTTTCCTTGCCAGGGCAACAGATTTTGCACTCTATAGCTTTAACAGCCAACTTACATGAAGTTGAAGCCTTAGAAGTGAACCCAGCTTTTGGCTTATTTGTTTTCTTTTAAGCAATAGTCAAGAAAAGCCTGGCAATGCATGCATCATTTTCCATGGTATTGAAACAGGCAACAAATTATTAGTGTTTATATAAATAACAAATAACACAGGTTGGAATATAGGTTAAAAAGTAAAATGATCAGCACGAATCACCCTCATCTCTCAGAAAATGGAGCACAGATAGAGGCTGCCTGTGTTGGCACTACCCTGTATAATTATATTCCACTTTAGCACGGGGCTTGATGAAATAAGCAGTTACACTGATAAACAGAGGCCCTCTTTCAGATTGAGATATGGAGCCAGACAGAGATGGCCTGTTGGATAAGCAATGCTAAATCCAAGCTGAGGTTACAATTGTAGTGATAGGTTACCAGGAGGAGTAACTGCCAACAAAGAAAGTTCATCCCCAGTCTCAGGAATCTGAGACTTTCATTTTTATCTCAAAGGGGAAGAATTTACAACTTGGTTTATTTAAATAACGTTGCTCTAGAATTTTTCTCAATGTTAAATGTAAAGAACAGAATTCAACATTAGACTTCCTCTAGAAGACTAAAGTGGGGTTTACCATATTTATTCAGATTGAAGAATTCAGGAGTAATGTTTTCACCAGAATTATGATTTTTCCCATTGCACATAAACACATATTTATGACATGTATTAGAAGCATTTCGGTTCAGTGCTTACTAGGCATTGGGCATAGTGATTTGTTCAAGCTCATTTGGTATTTTTTTAAATAGCTTATTTTCTCTGAGCTGTTCTGCTATTGCTAATTCCTAAATTAAATTAATAATAAAATTTTCATCTAGAGGGAGCACTGACAGTTTAGCCACTAGAATTTTTCAAGTATTTTAGGCGCAGATTAGAGCAGACTATTGAGCTATAAATCAATCTAATATTGTAGCTGCCCTTGCCATTCAACTGTTTACGGTTTCTTGGAAATCAGTTACACATCAAGCTGATACTTCTTTCAGGGATGGACACAATGGCTTCTCAACATTTTCTATTAATCCAATGAATTTAAAATCAAAGAATACAAACTAGTATCCAGAGTACATCTTTCTGCACTTCGTCAAAATGGATGTTGCATATTGGTGTATTTCTCAGGGCCCCATTTTAACATAATCTCTGAGATGTCTTGTCTTTTCAGTTCTGTCCTACTTACATTTTTATGCACTTCTTATTTTGACAACTCACTTTGAATCCTATTCTTCTATTCTAATTAAAGTATATTCAGCATCATTCTTTATATGAATACCAAGTGGTGCAATATTAGCCTGTTATTATGGCTTTTTAATTATTCCTATTAATGATTCCATATAATCTCATCCATCTTTTTAACTTCTCCCTAGTCCAGAGAGATATTTAAGATATTACAATACTGTCATCATCAGAGCAAGAATTTTTGTGATGACTGGTTGTTTAATTGGTAGTTGAATGGAAAATATTTTGAGTAGGTAGGCACTCACTCTGTTTGTCTATGAAATTAGGAAGAATTATCTCTGCAGGGAACCTCAGAAGAGGGTGCAAGGACTGTGAGACTATTGCAGGCTCTTCTAATGCATCATTTAATGACAACCCTAAAAAATTATCCTGAATTGAATACAAAAATGTAATCTGTGTTCTCTATGTTTTCTATGTGTCTCCTGTTCTTGAGCTCCTAATCTCTTCCTTAGAATTTCTACTTGCTCTGTGTCTCAGAAATCTTTTCTGCAATACTGTATTATGTTTAGCATTATCATAAATATACATTTGAGTAAAAACCACTTATTTTGTAAATATTTGTGAACTGCTGAATGTCATTCAGCTCATCCCACTATCTATGGATTCAGCTGAAGAATGAGGTAAGCATAACATTATGGTGGCAAATAATTCACTTAAAGAATACAATGTATATGCCTCAGAGGTACAGATACCTCTGCAGAATCCTGCATGTGTCTGTCAACAAAAGGGCAGGTATTTCCATCACATGGAGATTGGTTGGCACAACTAGTTCTCTGTGAGAACGGCAGAAAGGGACAGCATGAATGCTTTTGTCAGGGGCAAAAGGAGACTGAAGAGCAATGCAACAACAACAACAAAAAAATAACAACCCAACCAACCAAAAAAAAAAATTTAGGCATATCATTAAATGTATTTGAATTTCCCTTATCCAAGCAAAGAACAGTTAAGATTGATAAGTGTAGTAACTGTGAAAAATAAACATGATAACTCATTTAAGCTTTTTACTAAAATTGCAAAAGGTTGACTTGCCATAAGCTATAAAAGATGTCATTAAATCAGCAGCCTTTATGAAGTTTTTTATTGTGGTTTCAGAGAAACACCTTTCTCTTCCAGTACTCTGATTAATTGCTTACAACTCCAGGAATTGATACCTGTAAGGAAGTTATAATGTCAGAAAAGTAAAATATAAAGAAAAGTCATATCTTACTGCAGTGAGAAATCCTATTCACCTCAGTGGGTCTCATCATAGGTGTATAAGTGGTAAGATCTGTTTTCAAAATGATTTGTGATAAATATGAGAGTACAGCAGACAGTTTAATAAAAAATGGGCTACGTCAAGTCACTTCAAAGGTGTTCTGTGTAGTATGATATGTGTACCAATAAAAATCTCCACAATTTTTATTAATTCCTTTAAAGTAGCACGCTACCTCCAAATATTTATAGAGATCAAGCAGACTCACTTCAGGACAAGTCCTTCATGCATACTAGAGGGACCTTCCCTGAAATTTAAACAGTTGGCATCTACTGAACCATAATCCCTAAATCAGAAACACAAATGTTTGTCTTAACAAAAAATTGAAAGCCTCATTCTTTGTTGTTGACCTCCCAGTACATATTTTTTTCGCTTTCGGTGTTGTGTGCATGACCAGCCTTCTTTATTCAGGACTGGAACTGCAGTGACTTTTTGGCATAGTGACCACAAAGGACAGTGGTGAATAAATTCAAGCCAGCACAAACTCTTTAGTGATGCTCACTGACTTCAGAAGATTTGAAATCAAGCCTTCAGTTCAATGCTACACATATGAAGCAACTGAGATTTGATGCTCTTATGAATCAGATAAATAAGAGGATATTTATTTTACACCTTTAAAAGAGTATATTGATCCAATACAGAAGGAACTTAAGGAAATATAAAATATAAGCTTGTGAGTACCATCATTTAAATCTATTTGGTTTTATTCACAGAGAGTTTTAACATCCCTCTGCACCAGGGACTGTGTTCAATAACTGTTAAGTAAAAGCACTTAACAGACCTGGAATTGCTGTTAGTCATATGTTCAATGCATATATATGTACACAGAATTAATATATACAGAATACTCCATTGTATAAATTAAAGCTATAATAATGAGTAAACTTATTTAATTGGAATAATGAGGGAATGAAATTTGAAATTATTTTCCAAAGTAATTTATTTTTGGTAGTGGGGTGGTTTTTTTGGTTTTTTTGGTTTTTGGGGTTTTTTTTCTTGAAGAGATTAAATACACAGCTATTGAAAAGCAGTGAAAAGCTGGAGAAGAATGAAAATTAAGCTGCAGGTGTGGGTGCTGAAAACCAGGGGCACAAGCAGTGATCTGGAATGTCTGCCTTTTCTGGTTTGTGCAGTGGTTTTAGGCTTTATGGATCCCAGTAGGATGAGCCATGATCGAGCTGGGGTTTCATGGATTTCAGTCTTACTCTTGCCAAAGCACACTCTAGCCACTGCTTCCACCCCCATACTGGGGTCTCCAAAGATCATTGGAGCTTCTCCAGACCCATAGCAGGAGGTGAAAGAATTAAGTGCTCCAGGTCAGCCTACCTGGTGAGGGGGTTTCCTGCAGCCTCTGCTCCTAAGGGTACTGGGTTGGTAACTGCACAGTGGATCAGGCAGTGACATCTCTGAACCAGCACCTCTTCTGAGTTTGAGGGGCTCACCAGCTGCTTCTTTTGGCAAGATGACAGTGAAGCAGTCATATTTCCTCTGAATTCTGCCTAGCTTTGCACACACTTGTGACAGGTACTCGGTTTACATTCTATGTTTGGATTTCGCAAATCTATTTGGCTGGGAAGTAAATTCTGAGTAAATTTCAGGGGAGACTGGAATTGTCCACATAAGTTTGATGTCTTGATGGTGCTACAAAAAAGTAAAAATAAAATCAGTAAAATACCTCTAAATGCAATTTGAATTATTTTAATAAGTTCTTTCCAATTGTATTTTCATACAAATAATTAATTTAGCATTTAATAATTTCTGGACATAGTAGACTTCATTATACTCTGTAAGAAGAAGGGAAGGCTTTCAAATAAGGTTGCATATTGAATTTTAGGTCAGTACATTAGAATTTTCATATAACTTCAAAATTATCAAAATAATTATTTATTGTCTATGCAAACATGAAAGGTTTGTCTTCATTTCTACTCTGTCATAACAAATACAGAATTCTTGGCAGTATAAAAATTTGCCCTGAAACCTATTTTCAATATTCACCTGTTTCCCTTTCCATAAGAGAATGTGATTTTACCAGACATCCCTTTAACCCTGGGGTAAAGGAAAGTATTTCTTGCCGTGTTAAATAATGAGCTGTGTAAATTTCAGCTGTTGGGGATGGATCTGTGCCTCCAACAGAAGGAAAAAGCTGGTTTTAGTGCTTATGACTTTTAATGTTGATAATTCCAAATAACTGATATACTGGTATTGTCCAGAGAAATCTGTTTTTTCTGCATCCTTACTATTGCCAAAAAGGTCTTAGAAAACAATATAAAGTCATGTTATAGCAATCACTTTGACACTTGAATTGACACAGAACAATGCAATTATATTTATAGTTGGTACAGTAGCACATTTCACCCTTGCTTTTATTATTCTACTATCATGTACTTAATATCTTTCCAGATTTTGTCACCCTGAGATACTTAGTCACCTGAATAAGGCCATAAAAATAAGGTCTGAACCTCTTGAATTGTAGCCATGAAATGAATGTAAGGGTTGAGAATGCTGCTCTGGCTGTGGGTGTCTTTATCTGCACATATCCATGTGCCATCCTGGACTTAGATAGGCAAGCAGGACAAAAATGTTGATGAAAAAAACACTTTTTATTTCTGATCTGAGACATTGTCTGTGACAGCCACAATCCTGATAATAGAGATTCTCAAGCCTTGGGTTCATCTCTGTTGCAGAATGTAATATTCTGTGTCCAGAAAAAATAATTCGTCCTAATTTCATAAAATGCAAAATATGGTTAATCACAGTTGCCATTAGTAGGATCTGTTCAGGGTTCTTATCTCGCTGTTGTTTGAATTTTTATTCATGAATATATAAAAATCCAGATTTTTTTAAAAAAATTTGTAAATAATCTTTGTAGAATTACAAATGTACCTTGGAATTTTTAATCATTTATATTTCAAGTCGCCAAGTTTATTTCATCATTGTTGTGCAATGTGCTTTGCTGAGCACTGCAAGGTTAACGAATACCCTACAGAAATTAAAAGGCTTGTCTTTTATCAGCAGGGATCAGTGATGAAGGACTCCTTCATTGCTTACAAAAAATAAAGGAAATTGTCATGACATAAAAGCAGATACAAGGATCTAATGTCTTTCTAACCAAGCATGAAGTGGGATTTATAGAACTGAGTCTTACGAAACTTGCTTGACATCTAACTTTTAAAAAAAATTGAATATGTAAATATCTTTCTGCTACTAGGAATTCTATGCAGCTATCAGAAAAGCTGATTCCTACAGGAAACATATATCATTAATGTTTAAAGAGAAGAGACTCAGCTGCCTAATTTTTGAGAAAACTGAACTTTTCAAGAAAAACTTGAAGACTTTAAAAAGCAGAAAAGAAACCAGAAAGAAAAAAAAAACCAGAAAAATCTAAGAAAAACCTTAATGTTACAATCCATTGATAAAATAAAATTAGTTATCATGGATTTAATGTAGTGGTAAAATATTTGGGGACAGAAAAAATGTTTCATAAACACAATAAGATCTTCTGTCACTTAAAATTCTTATCCTTTCTTCAAGGGCCTGT
Organism: Regulus satrapa; assembly: GCA_013396955.1. Classification (NCBI taxonomy): domain Eukaryota; kingdom Metazoa; phylum Chordata; class Aves; order Passeriformes; family Regulidae; genus Regulus; species Regulus satrapa. Next base: position 495,219 of record VWZN01009892.1, on the reverse strand, counting down.
CAAGAAAACTAGATTTACTACCTAAATTTTATTTTTCAAAGTAAAAGACAGAATGTTCTGAAAATCAAACTGTCACTAGTTAGTGCTGTCAAAATAATGTCAATTTTACATGCTTGTTCAATTAGACTTCACTCTTTCTTCCTTCTCATTTTAAATGGTGTTTTTTTCATTTTTTATTCTCTGGGCCCTTTTTTCAGAGTTCCATGGACACAAAACATAAAATCAATGATGCCAAAGTTTATGTAGGCTTAATATTGGGATGAAAAATGAAGGTGCCTGGTCCTGCTGTCAATGAAATGTATTTGTATAGTTCTCCATGCAGCACTTTGAATAGGGTGGGTGACAGCAATCTCAATCTGAGAAGAGGAAGAGCCTTATGGCTCTATTGTTTGGGTGGCTGGTTTTATAAAAGCCCAAAACAAAACATCAGTGACGGGCAAAGTAGCTATGCACAGTGCTGGGGAGTTCCAGTCTGTTTTCTATGTACTGCCCTGCTAGGAACGCATGCCAAGGACTGCCCTTTATCAAGAAAGAGGAGAAATGTTTCCTCCAAGGAGTCTTTGGACTCAGCAGGAAGTTCTCATGGTTCCTGTAGGCACTTGAGGTTAGATTATGGTAATTAGTTCATATATGTAGTCTTTAGTGCCTCCAATAAGAATGTCCTCGAAGGCAACCACAGGCAGAATGGAACAACTCATGTGCCACATGGTTAGTTAAAATATGGAGACACTAGAGAAGGTTGTAAATTCACATTTCGGTCACTCTGTGTGTGTGTGTTACTTGCCTGGCTACATGTTCATCCATAGGGATACTAGATCTCTGAAAGGATCTTAAAATACCTGCTTTGGATTTGCTACTTCCTTTTGATATTGAGCTGTCTTTATGAACTGAAAGTGAGAAAATAGTTAATACAGTAGCCATTCATCATAAACCCTTCCTGACTGATGGCTTGCCTTCTGGGATCCAGCATTGTAGCAGAAACCAACTGGTATAACCTGCAGCTACAACTGCTTCCTGGAAATCAGCTTATTTTCTAAGGAAATGTACTTTTTCTTAATACTGATGTTCAGGCTCAGGAAAAAATGTATCTGAGGATGAGTGTTAAACGTAGAACTTCAGGCTGTTTCTGTTCTTGATGATACTTATCTGCTCTTTCTACAGAGAATCATTTGAATTGTTACCTGTCATTGCATCCCCATGTTCGTCTCTTAATACTTGTCAGTATGAGACACACCACTTACAAGAAATTTGCTGTCCAGACTAGGCAATTTCCTTGTTAGAACAATATATTTTTTTTCTTACTGCATCTTTTGGTTTCATAAGTGCTAACAGATTCTTACCCAGTGCTTTTTAAAAGCTTACTGATCCACACAGACAGAAGAGGTAAACAGCAATTGGTCTGACACATAGTGCAGTCCCTCAGGAGGCATTCATAACATCCACACCAACGCTGAGTTATTCTCTCTCAGGAGCACCATTAGCAGTTATTTCATCACCAAGAGTGTAATTCTGTAGCATCAGTCCCAAGACTGGCCAGTTCTCGTCAGCAGAGGTTAAACTGTAGGCAAAACCACTTCACTGTTAAAAAGAAAGTAGAAACCATCCTCAAATGTTAAACTTCCAGTTTTTTAAGTCCCATTAATATGGACACTTACAGATAAAATAATTAAATTGGGAACACAAGGGAGTAGTATATTGGCTTATTTTTAATTGTATATGAAGGGACAGCTTGCGTCTAATCTTTTGTTTAGATTAATAATTTATTTTGGTTTAGTATGATTTTGATCATCAGGTATTGGTCCTGAGTTATTCAGAAAAATAATCATTTTGAGAAGGATGCAGTGTCATTACTGATGCAAGTTGGATATGAACTATGAATGGGATGCTATTTGATGACAAATGTAATATTTTTAAGAGTAAACAGGTAAACAGTATTCAAAAAGAAAGAAATTTGGGAAGATGGGAAGATGTACCAATAGTGAAATACTGAATAATTTCTTAGTTATTAATTCAGTCAAGAAAAGACTGAGAAGTAACTTGACTACAGCCTTCAGGTACCTACAGGCAAAAAGTATTCCTGACAGTAAAGAGCCCTCTAATTTAGGAGGAAGGAATGTGTAATTAGCTGGAGCCAAGAATTCCAGTCTGTTCCCCCATCACCAAATTAACAATGAGAGCTTTCTACCATTAGAGCCATCTTGAGTCTCTTAGAAAGATATGCTACATCTAATTCAGAAGCTACAGAGGCTGATAGATATTTTGGGACCATGCAGGAGGTTAGACTAGACAATAATGCATCATTTCCTCTGCCCTTATTATCTATTTCTGAATTTAAATAAAAAATTAATAAGATTAACAGAATCTGGCCCTCAGTCATATATATTTTATCATTTAATTACATTTCTATTTGAGGATTATAATTCAGTTCTCTTATGACTTCATCTCTGAAACTTTCCTACAGGATGCCAGAAATAGTCTTTCCTATTCTCATAATTAAACTTTGAACCAAATAAAAGTTCTTCAGCTTGCAACTCTCAGTTAGCATGCAAAAAGTTAAAACAAACATCATTTTAGCTTCTTTGTTATGAATGAACATCATATTATATCACAGCAATCATAGAGCACAACAAAGTGTTAATATCGGTTATAGTCCTTGAGCTATATAAATGTGTGATTTTGTTTTGGTCATGCTTGATCTGCTATGTCTTGACTAGATTTTATTTCATTCTGTTTCTACAGGTTAGTGAGACTTTAATCAAGAAAAAAAAATCTAATGAACAGTAATTTGAAACACAGCATTTGGAAAGGTCAGAATGGTACATTACATCCTTATTATCCAAAAGAACAGATGAGTTTAATATCCTGGCAGCATTTTCCAGTGAAGAAGATATTAAACAAGAACTGAAAATGGCACAAGATTCTCGCCTCCTTTTCTTTGACAAAGATTGTAATAAGATGATGGAACTACAGAGAATAAATCCCTTTCTGTTTTAATGGTCCAACTTGATTCTGTCTAGATTTCAAAAACATAAGCCAAGCAGAGAGCCAGCATGCGTGATATTTGTTTCAATTTCTTTACAACACACTTTCCTGCTTATATGACCCACTTTCCATTAAGATTTTCTTGTTTAAAACTTGGGAAGATATGATAACAGAGGGTGCACAAACCACCAAGTTTTGCCACATAATGTGTTGAACTGCAACAAATAATGCACCGCATCAGCACTGCTGAAAATAAAGGTTTTTCAGCTTCTCTTTGAATAACCTAGGAACAGAGATAATGTATTCCAACACACAACACATTGCCTATCCTGCTTTGGAGGGTCTCTGAAGGTATGGAACTCTTTGAATGCAAAGGAATTTGCAATATATCTAATAGGCTGTCAGAATTTCCTACCTTAAATCGTTATCTGCATGAAGGCCCTTCCTTTTGCTTTATAGGTCTAAGGGGAGAAAAAAATCTTCTAGTAGTGGATGTTGTATTTTAAAGCTAAAATACACCATCAGGGTCCTCATGTTAAATGTTATTATGACAACTGAACAGCTGCTGTGCTTAAAAATGAAAAAATTAAGTATATGGCATAGTATATTGTATGTGTTACTTACATGCAGTCCTCATGAGATATGATAAATCTGGTATTACCTAAGGATGTATCAAGTTAGATTTTAAATATATTAATAGTTATTAAAGAAAACATTTTATATTGTTCCAAAGATTTTTTTTAAAAGTATTGAAGCATTACTGGCTGTAGTAGACCTACATGGGTTTGCACAAACTCACAATTAGAAATCATGTTGAACCTCTTTTTTCCCACACCATCTGGAGAATATACTGGAAAAAAAAACTTCTCTGTAGTACATTATGTGCAGCATCTTGCTGAGAAAAACCATTCTGCTTTGGTCAAGAGAGATAAAATTACCATATCCAAAATATATTTTCTGTATCTCAAGTGAATGTATAAGTATGTATATTTATACTTGGGTTGGGTTTTTTTTTTCTATTCTCTTTTTTTAGGTGCTTTTATTTTCACTGGAGATTGTAAATATATGTTTCATCCTTTGTTTTGCAGCTAAAAAGTAGGATAGCTTTGCAGTGCATTGGCAATGTGCAATCTATTTTGAAACTTCAAAGGATTTGCAAAACTACAGACAAAAATCTCTAATGGCTGTTCATTTCGTAAGTGCCTACAGAAATTAATGTTTTCTGTGTGCCTAGAAAAAACCCACTAGATACAAGTTTCTATCAAGTTCCTTGTTATTAAGCTAATAGTCCTTGAAACTGAAATGACTACAAATAGCTGTGTTCTGCTTCTTAACCAAACATATGAGCCATCCAATATGCAGCATATAGAAAATAATAAATAGAACTTTTTTTTCAGCTCCTAATTATTATTCACGATATAAATCTCTACTTTTCTTATAATTTTAATTACTGAGAACTCTAACCATATATAATTTAGATATGAAAAAAATAGAATACATGCTGTTGCATCCATTTTAAAAAGATCATGTTTAGGGCATGACTGAATAGAGAATCCAGGGTTTTGAGGGGAGACTCAGTATGTAGTCACACAAATATCTCCAGGATTTCTCAGAGTCTGTCCAGTGGATCAGATGAAGGAACTGGGGTTTGTTACAGTTTTTAGTTCTCATGATTACAAAAACTGTTGTTTATGTGTTACAAAGTATTGAGCATGGGGAATACTTTGAATACAATGTGCAGCCTATTTTGGTTATTTTATAAAATGAATTTTTTTCCCTACCTGATCATAGTAATCTGAAAAATTACCAAAATAATCTAGTACTTCTTATGAACCAATACAAAAGTTTGAAGTTGAACTTTAAGAGACACATCCTTTTATGAGTTACCTCCAATAAAAAGATTTTTAAAAACACAATGTGGGTTTTGAGCATTTCCATGAAGTCTTTCTTCAGTGAGGATGGTGAACATGAATTTTGCAAAAAAATGTTGTGCCCATGAACCTTTAAGAACATCTCGAAGTAAGAGGGTCATATAATCCTCTGTGAGGTATATTCAGTAAATTAACCGCAGAAAAAAATTAACAAACAAAAAATAATCAGGCTGATGGAAAAGTGTCATATTGAAACAACATCACAAAAGAGACACATCAAAACACAACAGACTGTGTGCAGCACACACATTCCCACAAATAGGATTTTGTGCCAGGACTTGCTGGTTCGTTGTAATCCCAGTAACAAGGACACTCGGACTCTGTGAAATATGGTTTAAAATACCATTTATTGCAGCTAACACTTTAAAGAAAAAAAGGGTAGCTCAGATGATCTTACATCCAGTTCAGATGCTGAAGTGCTCAAGTTATGCACCACTGAATAAGCCTCTATACAGGCTCAGTATCCTGTAAAGATTCTGTCCATGTAAAGGTTACCCAATATTTGAGTCTTCTGAGTTCCTGTAAGGTTTCCCTAAAACAAAATAACTCCATTAATCATTTTCACTGTCAAAAAAAAAAAAAAAAAAAAAAAAAAAAAAGACACAGGCATGGGAATTTGTTGCTGTTGCTTTAGATAAAGGCGAGGAGTTGATGTGACCCAGTGGCAGCTGCCCACAGGCTGCTTCATTACAATCAGCCAGCCAAGCTTGTCCTGTGGGCAGAGGATGCACAGAGCACAGCACAGACCTGGAGGTCATGCTGTGTGCACAGCACATTTTGTTTGCACAGCACAGTGCAGGCCTGTGCCTGTGTGGGACAGCGGCTGTGTGAGACACGAACTCCCCTAGGAGCAGTGGTCTCCTGGTCAGGATCTCAGCACGTGCATGCATGCATACCTGGTTGGCATCTGCATATAAAAAGCTGTTGTTTTTTTTTTTTCTCCAAACTGCACTGATGCACAGTATTCAAGTCTGCATACATTAAAAACTGTACATGTCCACTGCAAACACTCCTCTGTACAGGTCTCTGTTTATCAAGCTGACATTGTGCCAGAAGTCAGATCGGTTTATAATTATACAATTTATCGCCACTAAAAGGCTGTGTAAGTACATTTTTGCAAGTGTGATTTTTGTGCCTGCAGCTCAAATTCTTGTTGTACTTGAATTTGAATTTGTTTTGTTTTGTCACACAATGTTACTTGGTATTTTATGAATAATAATCAATGAGCTAGAAAACTAAAAGGAACAAAAGTCAGTTGCATTATTAAAGAGAGATTAAAATAATTTGACATGAAAGGCATTTTAGAGACAATACAGCCTGTCTGACTTACTGATGTGCACAGAAGCTAATACATCATTCAGCCCTGCTACCACCTGACAGCTGCTCAGCATCTAATGGGAAATGTGAGGGTGGTCACAGTCCAGTTCATAGTGGACAGGTGTTGGCATCACAAAAATCATCATCAGAACTGGCACTAATTGGCACCTTTGTTGACAGTCTTGGCAGAGAGGCCAGTGATTGAATCTGCACAGAGACTTCCCTGCAAACTGCTGGCTTGGGATGCTGGGCTCAGCTCATCCTTAACTTAAACCATCCTTAGTTTTTCACATATTTCCCAGGAACACAGTCAGGTCCTGACACGGTTTGCCTGTAATTTCTGTGAGCATGCACATTTTGGTGGGATCTCTGGGAGTGATACCTCTGCACAGAGCCTGCCAACTGATGCTGGCCAGCAGATGGGCCTGTGAGCTTTGGCTTGGTAGAAGACAAAAGGGGATCAAACAAAATGCTATTCTAAAGGAGAAGCTACACATGACATACAGAGCTCCACTTTCACCCAAGATTTTCTCAATTTTATTTTATTTTAGATATAACTATGATTCTGTGAAGTTCTAGTAATCGTCACTTTTACTCTGTGCTTCAGTTTATTCTTTTGTATGAAGGTCTTACTATTTGTCTCACTCTCACACATAGTAGGAGGCTTTGCTAACTAATCAGTGTCCTAAAGTATTTAAACATTCTGATGGAAGTCAGTAGACATATTAAATACCAGGATTCAAATTTATAAGAACTTTTGTTTCTTAATAATTCCATTAAATGAGTTGCAGACAGTGACTATTGAATATATCAATTTTGCATTTATATATTATTCACTCTGCTGTAAATACAGTAGCATAAAAATTCAGTTTCTTTTGTCGCTTCAACCTATCCTGTCCAAATCTGCAACTAAAATTAATTTTACTTTGGTGTATAGAAACCTATACTGTTTGTAGGTTAATCATCAGTTTATATTTTTGTTAGCTCTATAGACAAAAAGTCAGTAATGTGACTAGATTTTGAGAATGTTTAAATGGTAGTAAAAATAACTTAAAAGAGGGTGATAAGTTTGATTGCAATTAACAGCAGTAACTGGAGTATTGAGATGTTATTACAGCTCATTACTGCCTTTTCCTAAAGTGAAGAAAGAAAGGCAGGTGGGAGGGAAGGAAGGACAATAAATATAGGAAGTAAATAAAAAGTAGGAAGGCTCAGTAAAAAGAGAATGGTTCTAATTTCATGTGTATGGAAAAAATAATTTATTGCACATGAGTTTGACATTATATAGATAAAAGTGAGGGGGAAAAAAACCTAGAAAAGTGATAGATTAAATCAGGCAAAATAAATCTTAAAGCACTGAAAAATTTAAGTAAAAAGCCCAAGGTTTGTCTGTATCAATGTACCTGAGGAAGAATGCACTTTTACAAGGAACAGTAAGGTTATAAGATAATATCAACACTCAAAACACCAAGGTTATAAGATAATAGGAGGCTCAAAACACCACCAAGCAAGATTGTGAAATTCTCCCCACTGATTTTTCATTTCTGTATTACATCTGATCCCAAGGAAATATCTTCTCATTTACATGCATCTACATAAATTCTGGATCAAGCCACCAGCTTTTTTTTCCTCCAGTGTTAACAATGAGCAGTGGCTGCTATACTGTGCTCCTACAGACACTCTGGAAACAGAATATGTCATCGTTAGCCTAATGAGGGGAAAGAGGGAGAGAAATTGCTAAATGTTTTCTCTCTAGTCCAATTAAAGGAGAGAGAGCAAGACGAAGAGAGGGGGAAGGCATGCTGGAGGGAGAGCTGTGTACGTGACAGATTTCCTCCTGCCTTTAGCTACGAGAGCATTCTCGTTAGGTAGAATTGAAAAAGACAAGAGGATATGGGAATACAAAGGATAAATCCTTTGGCTGAAATCAGACTGTGGCAGCATGGTCCATCAGTGTTATTCTCTATTAAGAACTAAAGCTGCACATTACCTTCCAAAAATAGTTTGCTTGGGAAGGAAAGAATATGATAACATGTACACTATTGTCATTACTGGTCTTAAGACAAATTATCCTTACAAATAAGAAGGAACAAAATTTGCCTGCCTGTTGAAAGCCTCCTTGGCCATCCACAGTCTCCCTTCAGGACTGCTGTAGAGAGAGAGAACTACTTGTATGAAGGACATCTCCAGGTAAGAGGTTGCTGAGCTCTCCAAGTGAGGATGGTAGCCCACTTGGCCCAGATTTCTGCCAGGTACGACAACAAAAGTTTCACATTACAGGTAATTGCAAGACAGTGCTCAGGGCCTCTTGCCTGGCCAGTATATATTTTTTTCATGGCTCAGAAGTCTTTGAAGGTGAGTTTGTGGTTTTGAAATCCAGATGAGCTGGGACCTGAGGCTCCTAGCTAAAACCCATGGTGTGAAGATCTGCATAGGTATCACTGAAGCTGAGGAGAATGTTCTTTTTCCAAACACAGAAAAGAATGTTGCATCCAGTCCTATGGCATTGTGCTGTACACACATTTTTATACAACAGAAGACTACCTGCTGCTTTAAACTGCAGCAGAGTTATAAATGGACTTACCAGAAACATTTCTTTGCACCCACAGCTCTGCTGTTGACTCCACATGCAGCTAATGGCATGTTGTGACCGCATTTAAGAATATATCCAGCCCATGGGCCCAAACACTGCTGACTGACTGCATGTGACCCAGGGTCCGTGGGCAGGTCTGTGGTGTCTGCAACAGGACAAACACATGAAGAGGCAGGTGAGAGATGAGAGGAATATTATTTGTGCCCAGACTGAAATTTTACAGGACTCCATGACTACATTAAGATGCAAAGTTTTTCCATGGGTTAAAAGAGAACTATGACCAAAGGTAACTAGGAAGGGGGGCATTATTTTGTTATGACATTAGCCACCAGTCCATGCTGCAATTCCACACTGTTCTCAGTACCTGCACAATGGCCTGAGCCATTCAGTGGACAGAAGAAACTGCCTTGCATCCCTGTTTATATTTGGTGCTCAGACACAAGCTGAACAATAAAAAGCAGGATTGATGTGCCTAGTATAATCCAGTCCCCAAATGTTGAATTCCTGTTACTTATTTTAAATATCTTTACATTTTCTTGCAATCTGACTAAAATGTAGAAGCTTTGTGAACTAAAATATAGCTGCCCTTTTCCCATTTCAAGTGCCAGAAGCTTTAGCTAAAGAAAATGATTTTGTAAAGACTTACTGTGCTCTGCTAGTCTTACCAAGTGCAGCTCCTGCCAGTACCTAAAAGGAAGTTGAGAAAGTTCCTGAGAACATCTTGCATCGTGAGTCACTTACTGTAATTATTTCTTAATCCTTGACTCCTGACTTCCTGTCCTGGGAGACCTTCTGGCTTGATCCATCATCCAGGCATAACTGGATTAGATTAGTTTTCACCCTGCAATGTGACCTAGTTTCTTTATTCACCACTCGTCTGAGCACAGAACATAGAAGGGGAATATTGGGTCTGGTTTCTGGTTGTACAAATGGAGTCACAGGGATGACTTCCCAAGGAATGACTTTCCCAAGGAAAGGAATGGAACTCTCCTGTCAGCCAAACAGATGTTGGGAAAAGTAGCCTGTGCTGCACTGCCAAGAAGAGTAGTCCAGACTGATGTGAGCCCAAAGTAGCCGTGTCTGTACAATGGCAAACAAACAGGAGATGAGGGAAGACTGCAATTGGAGTTGTTTCCTTATAGTATTTTTATATTATTTCATATTTCTTACTGAGGATTATATATTATAAATATTCAGGTCAACATTAATAATGTCATAAGATTTCCTTTCAAAATTTGAAGGTTTGGGTCTTTAAGAGAGTTTTTCACATTAGATTATTTTATGTTCTTTTATGCTTTGTGTCTTAAGAAGTACTAAGCTGCCCAGTAAAAAAACACCTGACTCAACTTTATAATATTCAACTTCTCTCTATTTTTAATTAAAAATTCTGACCCACTAAGTACTGAAATCCAACACTGTAGTCTGTAGAGGGTGCTAGTAAAATTAGTAATCACATGATTCAGTATTTTCAGTTCCTCTTTCATGAACTCAAATTATCACAATATCTGAAGTAAGGGTGTTATTCCTGATGTTTGAGCTACAAGATACTAAATTCAGTCTGATTTAGTGAGAAAGCCTGCCATTTTATGAGATATAATGGGTGTATAATGAAATGGTATGATACTTGTTTACAAATGCCATCTTCTAAAATACCATACTTGAAATCAACCACTTACTGTTTCCCTTGGGAGTTTAGCTCAATGGTACAATTTAATGGATTAATGTCAGTTAATTCCAACTCTTGAAAACCCATCACATAACTGGATCCCTCCAATGCTTACCAGTGGAGGTCTTTATCCTCCAGCCTGGAAATAACTGCCCTACGTTACCCAGCTGGTGTGGGGAGGAAAGAGATGAGTACAGTCAATATTAGTGTGATGCAGATTCTACTCAGATACTTTCTGGTTACTTTCCCCTTGCCCTCATATCTCAACTGCTGCCAAGTCTGCCTCACATTAAAGAGACTGAAGTTATTGGCTTCAACATACATTTTTTTTTTTTTATTTAAAAATACTGTATAAAATAGGAGAGCTTTCCTAATGGCTACCAGTAAAAATTCTATCCTGATCAGTGACACCAACACAAAAGGCCAACCTAGTCTGAATTATCAGTCAGCACTTCAGCAATATTCCGATTATTTTCATCATTTAGAATGACCGAAGCAGTATTTTGAAATTAAATTTAAAATTGCAGTAGTTATTAATCAAGGGGTTCTAGCAAGCCAGATTCATGATCAGCAGAAGGGTGGAGACAGACACTATATCATTTTGATCTTACGGAATAATTTGCTTTTAAGCACAAAACAACTTCAGTTTGTAAGTTCTTGCAACTGAATCTCTTCATCATTTGAATGTCTGGAATAACCATCTTACGGTGGTTTAGATGGCTTTTAATATGTCACAAGAAAAAGAAATTAAATTGCATCTACCTCCCCCAAAACTGCCTGAATTTTTTCATTCATATACACCCATTTTTCATTAAATCTCAATTTCTCAGCCAGTAGGATGCACAACAGGACTTGCAAAAGCTCTAGTTGTAGCAGACCAGAGCTGAAATGACTTGTTAACAGCAGATGTTTATGTCTGATGTTTTCTCACAGGAAATAAAAATAATTAATTTTATCCTTTAATTTATGAAACACCATGACTGTAATTTTTGTTTGTAACATTCATTCACATTTTCACTATGTAAAAAGCAATAATATCCAAATTTTCTTGATGATATTACATAAATACTTTTGCCTTTGACAGCAAAAACATTTTTTTTTCTTTTGAGCAATTTTTGGACTCTTGCATTCATGTGCTCTAACAGGCACCTTCTTTTCTATTGTAGCTTAGTCATGTCCTGAGCATTGTCACTTTGGTATTACTAAAAGAAAGACCTAATTTTACTTCATCTTATTTCTTATCCCGAGACAAATAAGTTTCTAATGGTGTTACCAGTGGTTTCAGTTGTTTCTCTACTCCTTTAAAGTTCCATGGATCATCAAAACTTTGTAACAATGCTCAACCAAATTTACTTTTATTATCTTAAGGAAAAAAAGGTCCATAAGATGACTTTTTTGAGTAATGCTCTTTTTTTGTTGTTTGTGATCTTAAACATTAAACAGAATAATTTATTTCAATGTGTTAGAATCTTTCAAGCACTGCATTTACATAATCCTATTTCTGATTAAAGCATCTCACTCAGAGAAGTTAAAAGTTCCAAAAACCACAGACCATAAAGTGTTATCTGAGGAGTATTTTATTTCTCTGAAACACACTTCAGACAAACGCTCTTCGTGTAATTATCCTCACAAAGAGCTGCTGGATTCTGTTTTACTTTAAAAATCAGAAAAATCTTTAAAGCTTTTCTCTGCAATAAAGCCCCTTCAATGCCAACAGTACACACTGTACAAAGCCCTTAAAATATCTCCTCAAAAATCTGTAATTCAGTTAGGTTCTGAAGAATGAGGAAGAAAGCTGCACATAGAATTTCTTTGGCTATTACAGTCCTAGCCTAAAAAGCCTGTCTCCTCTCTGGCATCAGTGAAATAATTCTATTTGATTCTGGCCACTATTCCCAGATAGGAATAGGAAGGAAAGATGCAGGTCTGGGTAAATGTTGAACTCGTTGTGATGCTGAAGCACTGCCTGTAGCTCTGGTGCTGAGAAGGAATCAAACAATTTCCCTGTGACCATCAGAAAGCCACTTTACCCAACAACTATAACACATTCCTTTAGTGAGGCAGTGCCACTGGGTTTTGTCAGAGGCAAGCGGACTAAGGGAAAGATCCTTCCATGTCTGCCATTATTTAGATACCCTCCTTGTGCTTCTGTTACCAGCCACTAGCAGAGCTTTATCCCTGCAAAGAACTCAGTACAGTCTGTCTTATGGCTCACTCTCACCCTCTACTCAGCTAATTTGAACCAGTGAATCTTCTGCTCCTCTTCCTTCCACACTGGTTTGCAAAGATACTCCTGATCTATTTTATATAGACACAAAACCTAGAATAATCTTGCCAGATGATTGCTTAGAATTCTTATTAATTACTAGTTGAGTGTACTTCAGTTATCATGACAGGAGTTGTACATGTGTCAGAGACTTTTAAAAAACCTTTAAAATATTTCAGACAGAAAAATCACATCTCATTTACAGCCTCTTCTGTCAAAGCATAGATTTTGAGAAAATTCAGTCTGACTTAACATGTTCATGCTTCAGGAATTTTCACTTAAACAGTACAGCACAGCATTCTCATTGAAAAAGAATCACTCTGATTTCCCAGTGATTTTACATAAGACTTGACTCTTTCAAGTGTGCAATATAGCATGCAACCAAATGAGAAGCAAATACAGCATGCCTAAACATGATGTTTAAACAACAAAAACAAAAACCAATTCAGATGATGTTAGTAAGAGTAAAAAGATGAGGAGGTGATACGTAAGGCTATGATAACCAATCTAGTCCCGTGTCTGAACAGATAATGTAACACATAGCAGAGAATGAAGCTAATTATTTGCTGCAGTTCCTGTATGATACCAAGTTATAATTCTCCTCTTGTGCCATGACATGTATATGTTAAGGGTATTTCCTCAACTGCAAACAACTGGATTAAGGAAAAAAGTGTCTTGCTAATAAGCACCTGTAAGGAGCTTCAGTTTTAAACTATAAAAGTGGGGATGGTGGATATTTTATTTTTAATTAAAGCTCATCTAAATTTATGCAAAGCATTTGACACTGCTCCTCAGTTTCAAACATCTTTGTCTCTAACTGGAGACAGTTAGAGACTAAAGGCATGGATTTAACAGATGGACAAAGAATTGGCTGGATGGTTGCACTCAAAGTATTGTAATCAATGACTCAGTGTCCAGGGGGAGAGCAGTGTTGTCTGGCATCCCTCAGATATTGGTACTGATGCTGTTTGACCTTTGTCAGTGACAAAGTGGGACAAGTGGGATCGAGTGTACCCTCAGCAGTTTGCTGACAACCTCAAGCTGACAGGCTGGAGGGAAGAGAAAACATCCAGAGTAACCTGGACAGGCTTGGGGGGTGGGGCTGTGAGAACCTCATGAAGTCCAGGTGCAAGGTTTTGCATGGGGGCAGAACAATGCTGAGCATAAGTGTAGGCTGGCTGGAGAATGGGTAGAGAACATCCTTGAGGAGAAGAATCTGGGGATGCTGGTGGATGACAAGCAAAACATGAGCCAGCAATGTGCACTCACAGTCCAGAATGCCAAAAGCATCCTGGACTCCATCAAAAGAAGACCTGCCAGCAGGCCAAGGGAGGTGATACTGCCCCTCTACTCTGCCCTCTTGAGACCCCACCTAGAGTGTTGTGGGAACCCCACCTGGAGTGTTGTGTTGTGCCTCTGGTGTCCTCAGTGCAAGAAAGACATGGACCTGTTGGAACAGGTACAGAGTGTGGCAATGCATAAGATAGAAGCCTCCCTGAGTTCTTCAGGGAGAGAAAAAA
>VWZN01009892.1:465329-480698 GCA_013396955.1 Regulus satrapa | reverse complement strand
ACAAAAACATAGTAAGAACATTACTTGCATTTTTAGATAAGATAGAGTCACTTATGTGAGTAGATAGAATTATTTGTGTAAAATATTGTTTGAATTTTTAAGATACAGCAGATAGACCTATATACGTGAACAGATAGAAACATATGCGTAAATATGTGTAAGAATTGACACTGTTTTTTCTACTTTAGAATTGAGCTTAGGTGCAGAAAGAATGCTTTAGAATCATGATTTTTCTGATTGGTTAATTTATTAATAAAAACCTCTTGATGGGGTGAGAAGGGATGTTGGAAGAAATAGAACACCACAGCAGAAGAAGAAGCAGGAACAGAGCTACTACCACTCGAGACTTTTGGCATGGACTTTTAAGAACTTAGAACTCTGCCTTTAGATTGATGCCTTACTATATTAAACAGCCTTAAAGCAACCAACGACTGCCTCTGCCTCTTTGAAGACTTAAACTTGTAAAAATTCAACAAAGATGATCAGAGGGCTGGAGTACCTCTCCAGTGAAGACAGGCTGAAAGAGTTGGGGCTGTTCAGCTTGGAGAAGAGCAGGATCCAGGAGACATAGCAGGGTCCCAGTATTTTAAAGAGGCCTACAAAAAAGCTACAGGAAAGGGACTTTTTTACAAGGGCAGTAGTGACAGAACAAGGGCTTTAAACTGAAAGAAGGTAGGTTTAGATTAGATATATGTAGCAAGGCACCTTACCAACACATCCCCCCTCTCACCCCCAGAAAGCTTCTCTGTTGCTTGTTAGCTAATGAAGTAACTCGGGCATCTCACTCTCACATGAGCCTCACATAGGCCTTGGTAAAATAACTCAATCAAGACAGTTTGTCTTGTACTGAGCTATTTTGGCGCTACAGAATTGATGTTTTCCACTGACAGTAAACATGTTGCTGTGAAAGCAGATGTGGAAAGATAAGCTGGAATTTCTGACTGACAGACACTTCACTCTACAAACTATAAAAGCTACACCAAACTTTCACAAAGCAGAAATTTTCTGCACATTCCCTGGAAAGGTGTGGGGGTCTCTTGGGACACCAATTTTGTGGCTACTCCCTTGAGGGTTGAGCTAAAGCACTCTGTGTACACTATCACCATTTCAGTGGCAATTTATGTTATATATATACTATATATATTTATGTTATATACTATTTCTTTCCTAGCTATAGTATAGGTACCTTGATAATGCAGTTTTATGCAACCTGCTAGTAATTCTTGTGTTTCATACTGTGGAATAAGTAACTGTTTAAAGCGTTTTTTTCTGCTATCTCCTGTCTATTCAATAAATAAATCATTTTATGCTGGACCTGATCTGGCGCACTTAGAACTTGTGAGCTGGTATGATTTTAGGTGTGGGCCACCTAGATTCAAGCTGCTGTCAAAAATCTTAGCTTTAGGCAGGGCTTGTTTGCAGCTCCAGCTTGATCCATACCAATATAGAGAAGAAATTCTTTACTGTGAGTGTGATGAGACACTGAAACAGGTTGTTCAGAGAAGTTGTGGAATCCCTATCCCTGGAAATGTTAAAGGCCAGGTTGGATGGGGGTCTGAGCAACCTGGTCTTGCAGAAGATGTTCCTGCCCATGGTATGGGGGTTTGAATTTGATTATTTGTAATGTCTCTTCCAATCCAAACCTTTCTATTATATATTCCATGCTTTGGTAAGTGTACAACTATGCTGCTGCAGGTAAAAGGCACCTTCTTGCAATAGCTTTCTTCACGATTGTCAAACTCAGTTTTCTCGAGTATGCATGAGCTATTCAACACAATAAACACAGACTGAGAGGAAAATAGGCAAAATAAAAGTGCAACTTTTAAGAGGTATTATAGATTTACTAAGTGTAACACACTTGACCTTGAGATATTGCCACAGTGTCTTACACTCATTACTCTGCTGGTTTTGCCCTTCTTAAGTATATGGGGGTTTAGCTTCTTAGACAGATATTTAGTGTCTAAATGTAAGGATACACTTTAAAATTTTTACATGAAGTTCTAAATTTTACAAGTGTGCGGTATTGCTATGCTTCTACTTTTTCTGCATATGAAACCACTGAAACTGATTTTAAAATATATTGCATTTAGAATGAGAATTAACTTCACTGTGTCTTGTCTCAGTAGGTTGTCTAATACCTCCTAGAAAATAAACTGGAAATTACTACTGACACAGCTGAAGAAGATGAAAGAGAAAAAAAAATTTAAAACATACACCCCATAATAAGGTTCAGGAAGTAATGTATTAGAGTAGTCACAACCATAACATAATCTTATGCTATACTGAGGACTCTGAAAAGCAGTCTTAAGTAAGCAGTTATATACACTTGGTTCAGGGAGTTCTAACAATGGGATACTGCATGAATGATAAACAGCCAAGCTGAAAGTATATTATTTAGTTTATCCCCAAAGCCAGCATAGAGTCATTCTGTACCAGAAACTCGACAACATTGGAATATATGGGTACACACTTTTGAAATATCATCCTTTCATCTGATCAAAGTAAACAAACATCTAGCACACTTCAGCAATGAATTGAAGAGTTTGCTTTTACTCCTGGGATGCAAAATGAGAGCGAAAATAAGCACTGCATTCATACTTTGTAGTTCAGAAGCAAGCAATTGTCTGTTTTATTTTCTCTGAAAAGTATACGAGAGCTTGCCTGTGTAGTGTGTGGAATGAATTCCAGGATGCAGATATTGCTAACGTATTTCAGCAAGCATAACAATTCCACACGCTCTGCCTGATGTTTTCTGCTGGAATAGCCAGTGAAACACAATGTCAATATTCTTTTGGGCAAGGGATAAATCTTGAGTAGAATAACAGATTTATTATTATAACACCAGCAGATAAAATGTGGCAGTATTTGAAATACATTGTGTGGGCAAATGAATAATTTTGTGATCTTTATGCATTGGTGACAGACAAAATTTTGGAGACCAAGGCTGAAAACCAACCAGTATAAACAAACAAGTTTCCTCTTCTAAACCTGGAAACGTCCAACACTTCTTGAGTGAAACCATGAACTGTGTTCTATTTCCATAAAATAATTGTGCTTTCTGCTAATCCTGCAAGTCAATGGGCTGCCTCTCTACTACCAACCATAAACCAGAACTGAGGCTTCAGGAGGCTTCAGGCCCATGTAGGTCTCTGAATTGGAACCCACAGGATGGTTACCATCTGCAATACCTTATACTTGAACTGCATTTTAGCACACTGTTCTCCATTTCTATGTAGGAAAATGTAATTTGGGAGAGAAAAAAAGTGGTGCTGGATAGCTAGGGGAATTCCATGCCCACTCATGAGAAGTGCCAACCTCCTTTCAGTGAAATGCAGAAGGGTTTCTCTGTTGGTACATTATACGACACCAGCAATTTGAAATAGCATGTCTTTGATACTTCTGCTTTTCACATTAGGAAGACATACATTGCTTTTCTCTTTACTGCTTTCAAGATATATACAATAAGCAATATTATGATTCTGCTTTTCATTTTTTTATGTGTTTTTCCTTTGAATGTATGTTCTTAAAAAGAAAAAAAAAAGACAAAACAAAAAAAAAAAAAAAAACCAAAGAAACCACAACAAAGTTTTAATTTTCTTTTTTTAACTGGAAATTACCATCTACATTTTTTTCTTCTGTTAAGAGTGTGATTTAATGATTAATTGTATCATTTGAGATGCATCCTCAGCCACAGATAGCAGGTCAATGCTGTCACAGAAATGTCAGGATGATCTGAGAAGCAGGTAGGACTTCTCATAGCTAATGCAGAGAGGCCCAGTGTCATTTCCTCATCCAGCATGCTTTTCTAAATCTGATGGTCTGATTTTATGTTGGATATGAACTATTTCACATTGTGTGTTTGGTAGATTTTAAATATGATATATGAAATTAAAAAAGCATAAGGGAAATATGCTAACACCAAATGTTTTACACAACCTGTGCTGGGCACCCATTCTTCTCTCTTAAGGACTACACTTAGCAATGTCCATCATCTTTTCTTGACTTGTTTTTCCCCCGCTATTCATAGGAGATTTTAATGTGCTGAGTGGGCCTCAGCTTTAGGCTATCAGTTCATTGATGAATCAGGAAGGAATGGGCAGACTTTTTAACAGAGTGAGGTAGTAAAATATTTCCTGCTTTGTGAATATATTTTACAGACTTTCTTTCAAGAATAGGAACTTCTAGGCTACTTTTACAATGCTGGTAGCATGAGCGATATTTTTGGTCAGATTTTACAGCTTTGTCTTCATTAAAATAAAATCAGTTTAAGTTTCATTACTTCACCCCTATTTAAACTCATGAAGGACAGAGTGTTTTTTTGTTTCAGTTGAGGGGCTTTTGGTAATTGCCAGCAAAAAATAGGAAAGTCTTGAATGACAGAACACTCTTTCTGAAGGCTGTTTTGCAAAAAAAAAAAAAAATCACATTTCCAAGGGCACGTACAAAATGTACAAATACAGTACAGTATCATTGAGTGTGGAAACTACAGTAAAAATGTGTGTCTGTCCCTGGTTCTGACACCTACACAGCTATGGTGCTGTAGCATCTGACCAACAGTGGCACAATACTGTGCCACCCCAAAGCTCACCAGCCAGCTGATTGCTCCCCTCTTCACTGCTTTTCTGCCCGCGGAGATGCTGTTTGCCCCACTCTGTGCCTGTTAGCAGTTGCTGTATCTGCCCATCACAAGCTGACCCTGCAGGTCTAGAGCAGATCATCTGCCTTTCCAAGGACCTCCACTGATCCGCTGGGCCAGTTTGAGGAGGAGATGAAAGAGAAGAGGAAACTCTATTTCCTTTCTCCTTAACTCATTACATGTGCAGCACAGGCTGGAATGCCATGCACCTCCTCATAGCTATCAGTCAAATGGCTTGCAATTAGGACATCCTCATGAGCCACCATGAAGATGAGGCATAGGCCTGTGTGATGAGCCAAAGCCTCCAAAACAAAACCCTCACCCCAAAATTTTGGATCAGCACTGGTCATCCATGAATTTTTTAACAAATTATTCTGCTCCCATTTCAGAAGCTTGTGACTTTCACCTGGCTCAGAGTCCAGCTGTATTTGGAGAAGCTCGAGGTCAAAAAGCTTTTTGGCAGCACAATTTCATGTCAATTGAATCTGTTGTGCAAATACATTTTTCAAAGGTATTCTTTCTCAAAGGTTATTTTTAAACACTTTCTCCCCTGCTTGGTTTTCCCTACTTTAAAAGGCCACAGAGGAAGATTTGTCGGCAATTTACAGTATAGATAGTAGGGGAGTGGGAAAAACAGATTTCACTTGCCACCTGCATGGACAATTGTTCATAAATCCTGTTTGAAGGTGTGCGATGCTTGAACCCACACCAAGGCAGAGTCTCATTTCAGTCTGTTTCTGCCATCAATTCTGCCATTGATGCAAGCCCTGCTTTTGTACTGACCCTCAAAGACAAAAAGCTGTTTTCTGCATCATGTTCCAGCAATGAGGAAAAGTGACAGAAATGTGATGTGGGGTTTGGCAGGCTGTTGAGATTAGTGCCTTGCTTAGTGAAATGGTTTTGAGGCAAAAACCTGGCATAATCAGGGGAGTAAAGGTCAACCTTTCTGTCAAAATTTTAGGTCACGTTTTTCAGCTTCCTACATTTTCCTTCTTAGATATCCATTGTAAACATTTTCAGCAGTAAAGGTATTCCAAATTTTTTTCTTTTTTCTTTTATCTTTTTTCTTTTTTTTTTTTATTTTTCAAAGAAAGACGCAGCCTTATTGAATGAAACCTTACAGCCTGTAAGTATTCCAGCCATATCTGATGTCATGCTGCACATAGCTCTTTTCAGAACTATGTGTCCTGTCAGGGCATATAAATTCAACAGACTTGGTAAATAAGGGGCCCAAAGGGAGCTGCTGCTGGCTGCATTATAAATATTCAAGACCCAGTCAGCTATAATTAGTTTATTCCCTTATGTTGACTTACATCCCCCTCCTTTCAGTCTGTATATTTTGTAAAAGTTACACCTTTAGGACAAAAGCTTGCTTGGGAAATTTTATTCTCCAAGCACAAAGAAAATCTTGACTGTGCAATAGAACTGTAAGTATATCCCATACATACAGGAGGGGATAAAAAAGTCTGTCCTCCTTTTTGATAGGAACACAGGAATTTTATTCTTCTCCGTGTTTCTTCCAAAAGGAAACATCACGATTTATATGGTTTGTTCCTCCAAATCTTGTCTCCTTCTACATTTTGCTTGGTTGTTTAGTTTTTAAATATGAAAGTCTAACCTACTGTTTCATCCCTATTAATGGTAAAAGTGGCTTTGCTTCTGCATGACCCAGAAATTCTGTGAAGTGGCTCTGTTGAAATCAGAAGCATTGAAAAAATTGGAAAATATGAAATGTTGGGGTTTGTCTATCACACAAACTATTTTATTTCATTTTGCAATGAATTGCAATTGCAAAGTGAAGCATAAACACATTAAAATTAATCTGTTTTACAAAGCCAGAACAATCCACAGAAAATCTACTTCATTGAAGGGACAAGAGATAAATTTATAAAACAAGAAATTACCTCTTCAAATAGTTATTTCTAATGTTTAGCACTTGAAGAAAAGAAAGCTGGACTGTTTCTGGGCTTAAAGAGATTAAGTTTAGATAAAGCAAAACATTCCCAGTCCCCTTCTAAATACTGATACTGCATCTCAGCAAGCTCATGCACAGTACCTCCTCTTCCTTGTCAGAATTCTAGCTCAGGAGCTGGCAGGTGGGGACATGGCAAGTTAAGTGGAGGGTGATAAACCTATCTGGTTACATTAGACAGCCACTGTTATCGATATTGTTTTCCTGTCTTAGTGCATTTTTCTAATGTAGAATTAAGATTTTCAAAATCCTACTCTCAAATTATCATGACACAGGGTCCAGCTCCTAGAATGGAATACAGACTAAGCTCCTTATGTGGTGCACATAATATTACAACAATTCATTAGCAGGAACACCTGGATTTTATAAGTGATTATTCCACTTTGAAAGCCCATTTCAAAATGGAGTTATGTTACTAACCATACAACTATAGAAATATCATTAGGAATATTTTATACTCTAATCATAAAGAGGAGTGTTCTTAAATGCAGGACTTGGAGCCATGTGTAACTTTCTTTAAAGCTAAAAAAAGTTCTGATTAAATGTTTGGTATTGATTCTTCTCCACTTATAGTAAAAAAGCGTAATCACTTTTTCAGCTAGAAACATTCAGAGAATAAGCACTGAGAATAGCTTAGATACAATAAAAATAATTGTCAATAGAATGTGATATTTAGTCAAGCTGTCAGGACCCTGAGAGTGCTACCATTGCTTTCTGTCCCTCTGCAGTTCCCCCTGCCCCAGCACCTTCACTCCCCTTGTCTGCAGCCCAGCCTGGGGCTGCTGGTCCCTGCACCAGAGATGCTGCAGCAGAGCCAGCCCCTGGCCCTGCCTTCTGGACAGCCCTCAGTCCTCCACTACAGCCACATTTCCAGACTTGTCCCCAGGTTTCCCTGGCTGGACCCTAAACATAACTCATTAACCACCATATCCATGGACTATGGATGGACCTTTTCCCATTATCACACCACTTTTTCTAGATTTTGTTCTGGTCAGTAATTTTGCATTCTCTGCTTGTGCCATGGTGATCGCTTATTAATCACACAATGGCATGTTGTCATCCAGTATATTACACTGGGAATATAGTGAATGGAGTTAAACAAAATATTTCTGTGCCTAAACATAAACAAAGCAGTTCTGAATGCTATCTGCCTCTGCCTATGATGGAAATACAGAAACACAGTGCTAAGCATTCCGTCTATATAATCAGACTAAAGCTTGTCAAAAGTGAAAAGCCCTAAAACACCATGAAACATCATGTCTTCAGTCAGGTGTCCTTCAAATATGCTTGACTGCACACTAATGTAGCCATAAGCCTCTTTACTAGAATTGTCCTTCAAAACGGGGTTTTTTGATAATAGCAGAACAAAAACACACAGCAAACTAAATATAAAAGTTCAGCTGATATAAATCCAAAACCACCACTTCATTTTTGTCCTTACACCTACCTATTATATATACATTAGAAATCTGGCAGAGAGCTCTGTCAAATTGAACTATTGAACTCAAAGTGGCAAAAGGCCCTCCCCAGGCAAGACATTTAAATCATTTTCAAACTTAATTTCCTGCTTCTAGACTGAGAACAAATCTAATCAGGTTTGCTTCATTCTTATGACAAACAGGAAAATGTTGCCTGCATACTCAAGAAGGGAAAATGTCCTAGAAGGCAGCCAGAGAACTGGCTTTGCAGCCCCTCCTCTGCAAAGCAATGCATGTGCATCAGCATGTGAATGGGAATCCTGATTTAATAGTCAGATCTTCCTGGTCTCTTGCTAACCCTGTTTTATAATGAGATTATGATCTGTTTACAAGCTAGTAGTGCCCATGAGAGACTGAAAAGAATCAGAAATCTATAGTAGAGTTACAGATTTATGTTTCAGATGGCTGGCTATGCTTTTAAAAAGACCCACCTCTAGTCCCTCTGGATTCCTGCTAACCAAGAATTTTCCCAGGTTCTAAGGATATGTCCATTAAAACTTCTAAAATCAAGTAACAAAACTTCAATAAAAATTGAATAAACTGAATAAGATTGCTAAATGACTAAATGGAGTTTGCAGAAGAACAAACAAAAGTGCATAAGCACATGGGAACAAGATATATGTTTATGTGAGATGTTGCATAGTGATTCCTGTAATTTTTAAGATCATGAAATCAGTGTAAAACAGGAATACTGAGCTTTAAAGCAAAACATGGACGTGAGACAAAGGAAAATATAATGATTTAATCATATTTTTTTCAAAACACTTTGCTGTAAAATTGTTCTCTTTTATAGTTTTTTGCTATTACTGTAGCACGTAGCTATGAGTATTATCCATTTCTTATGTATGAATTGTATCCATTTCTTATGATGTATGAATTGTATCCTCTTTTTCTGTATAGGGGAGACTGCGGGCTTGTTGCTGACATGTTAGAACTTGTCACTGCTCTACCTCCTTGCTTGGAATGTGACCTTGCCAGGAGTGTGACCTGGCCAACATGCCTGAGCCTTTTCCAGACCTGGTGGGCACTTGCAGCCACTGCAGCTTACCTGTGAGCCTGGGGGCTGGCAAACATGTTGGGGCCTGCCCGGGCTTGTACCCAGCACAGCAGGCAAGTCACAGCCCCAGAAGAGACTGCTCATAAAAAGGGGCAGCGACCAGGGGTAGATCAGATGTGTTGGTGGAGTGCAGACTGCCCCCGTCTCCAGCACTTCTTGCTGTGTCCCTTATCAATGAACGGGTAAATTGCCTGATTGAGCAACCAACTCGACTTTGCTGAGCATTTATAACATTTATGTTTGTGGCACAGCAACATAAGACAGGGTTAATTCACATCTAGATCACTGTATTACCAAAGGTAGAAGACAGACATTATTAATTTCTGAACAGAAAAATTGTCAGATTCTATATCTGCATGCGTTGTTACAACTCCATAGGAAAAATAATTGTACAGGATGGCCCCTGAGTTCCTAAGAATTTCTCATTTATTTTGAATGAAGTACTTTGTGGGATTGTTTTTTTCATTTCAGTTTGAAGGTTTTTTTGGTAGTTTGGAGTGGGGCGGGGGTGTGTGTGTATATTTTTGGGGTTTGTTTTGTTTTGTTGGGGGGGAGAGAAGGGGTTAGTTGGTTTGCTTTGCTTTGCTTTGCTTTGTTGTTGTTGTTGTTGGTGGTGGTGAAAGAGCTGGTAAGTATTTAAGGTTTTTTTAAGCACCTTAACTAAATTTTTCCCAATCTCAGCATGTGATATATGACTTCCTATTGCTCTACAAAGCCAAATTCTCTATGTAGAAAAGAAAAAGAAAATACTGATGCTGTCAGTTTAAGTTATATAGTAGTCATAAGTTTTCAGTCTGTGCAAAGAAATTCTATTTTCATTGCTAAAAGCATAAATCCTCATTAATATAAATTCTAGTGTTTATGCTTTTATTTGTGCATCACATTTTTTTCTTAAATATGTCATCACAGAGGTGTTACAAGCCTCTCTCATTGGCCCAGCTTTGGCCAGCAGCATGTCCATCTTCAGAGCCATCAGCCATTGCATCTGCTGGACGTGGTGGGAAGCTTCCAGCAGCTTCTCACAGGAGCCATTTTTGTGGCCCCCTGCAACTAAAATGAGGGTGTGCCAAACCAATACACTAGGACATTTCCAAGTAGCCATATTCATAGCCAGTAGCTCATATTAGTTGATTTGCTCAGAATATATCTCCATTTCTTTACTCATTATTTCCCTCTATCCAGAAATTCTTCTTTCAACATCCAGCTTTAACCCCAGTAACTGTCAGATATTTTTCTGTCTATTGAGCAATAATATAACTTAACATATAGAATTATGCCACAAGAATTGAGACATGTATTGTCATTGCATACCTTCTTAATTTTATTTTGTCCAACAAGCATACATAAACTCTTGCATAACCAAAAGGTTCATGTCTTAAAACTGCTCCTCAGTGAACCTTAAATTATCCGCTGAATTAAAATTTACCCTTCTAGGCAATTACAAGATGGAGATTTTTTTCAAATATGCTGAAAAATGCTCAATATAGCAAACTAGCATACTGGGTGTTGCACAAAAAAGCTCAGCTAGTGAAGGAAACAGTCATCTATCTAGGCTATGAAATTAGTGGTGGACAAAGAACTCTAGGGCAAGCTCACAAAGAAGCAATATGCCAAACCCCAAGACCTCAGACAACAAAAGAATTAAGAACCTTTTTGGAGATGACAACATTGTGTAGACTGTAGATTTACAATTATGGACTCTTGGTTAAACTCCTGTATGCCCTGATTACTGAAGGCAACAAAGACCTGCAATGGACAAAAGAAGCCACACAAGCCTTCAAGGAGCTGAAGAAAGCGTTCATGTCAGCTCTGGCTTTAGGGCTCCCAGATGTGAGTAAGCCATCCTTTCCTCTCATGAGAAGCAGGGGATTGCCTTGGGGATACTAGCACAAAACTTAGGCCGTATCAGAGAGCGGTTGCTTACTTCTCTAAGCAGCTAGATATGGCAGCCAGAGGATGGCCAGGGTGTCTCAGAGCCATTGCTGCAGTGGTGCTGAACATCCAGGAAGCATGCAAATTCACCCTAGGCCAGAAGATGACTGTGCTGGTGTCCCACATCGTGTCTGCATTGATGGAAGCAAAAGGCAGACACTGGCTTTCCCCACAGAGGTTTCTTAAGTACCAAGCAATAATGGTGGAGCAAGATGATGCAGAAATTGTTGTCACTAATCTTGTGAACCCAGCTTCTTTCCTCAGTGGGAATATGAGAGAACCTGTGATCCACAACTGTCTGGAAACCATCAAAGCCACCTATTCCAGTCGCACGGATCTGAAGGACACACCCCTTGATGATACTGAGACCTGGTTCACTCATGGAAGCAGCTATGTCATCAGTGGGAAGAGATATGCTGGATATGTGGTTTCCACTTCCAGAGAGGTAATAGAGTCTGCACCTCTCCCTGCAAACACCTCCACACAAAAAGCTGAAATAATTGCCTTAACAGGCGCCCTAGAATTGGCAAAAGAAAAATAAATAAACATTTACACAGACTCAAGGTATGCATTTAGGGTTGTGCATGCCCATGGATCGATTTTGAAAGAAAGAGGACTGTTGAATTCACAAGGGAAGGGTATCAAACATGCACAGGAAATAATGAAGCTACTGGAAGCTGTCCAGTTACCTAAGAAGGTAGCTATCATGCATATTAGGGCACATCAGAAAGTGACCTCTGAATTGGAAGAAGGGAATGATTTGGTGGATAGAGAGGCAAAAGAAGCAGCTAAAGGTGAGACATCTGTTGAGGCAGCCCTAATCTCAGATGGACAAATTTCCCTAGAAGGTAAGCCAGTATATAATAAAAAGGATAAAAAGCTTATCAAAGATGAGAAAGGGAGTTATAACCAAGATGGGTGGGCTGTCACTGAGGAAGGGGAAGGAAAGCTTGTTGTTCTGTCTTATTTATTATAGGAATTAGTGAAAGAGGAACATCAGAAAACACACTGGGGAGTAGATGCCTTATATAAGTATTTGAAAGATATAATTATAGCCAGGAATTTGCAGAGCACGGTCATTAAAGTAACTAGACAATGTAGTCTTTGCCTCCAAACTACTTCCAAAAATATTCCCAAACCAAAACTTGGACAAATTGGAAAAGGCCATAGGCCTGGCCAGCAGTGGCAAATCGATTTTTCAGAACTTCCCAGGAAAGGGGGGTACACATATTTATTGGTGTTAACAGATACCTTTTCAGGATGGCCAAAAGCTTTCCCTACCAGAACTGCCAAAGCACGGGAATTAACCAAAGTAAGACAGTCTTTTCTTCCATTTTTCTGGACTTGGAGACTGTGGCAGCAACCCTTTGGCAGCTTTTGTTTTTTCCTGAACTGTTTGGTTTGGTTTGGTCTATGGCTTGAGAGAACTATCAATGTGAGAAGCAGGGGAACAGCAGGGAGCCAGGAGCTGCTCCATCCAGGCTCCAGACCTCAGAAAAGCTGACCCATCAAAAGGAAAGACATTAAATTTACCAGCTTCTTCTGCTATGAAGAGGAGAAAAATGTCAGATATTCACCACGTTCTCATCTGGTTTTGCCCGAGGTGTTGTAAGAAGCCTTTGGTTTTTTCCTTCCCTGAGATAAATCTGGCACTATTATTGTTTTCTTCTTCACATTACATTCACACAACCTCACACAACATTGCTGTTGCAGTTTTATTTTNGACAGTTCAATATCTAGCATTTGTTCACCATTTTTTCCTAGGCAGTGATAACACTCATGTCAAAACATGGTTAGATTTTTTCACTTTCATCCACTGGTCTTAATATCTCATTGGTAGAAAGGAATTTTTGGAAGTGCTTTTTGTTAAAGGAAACATTAATTCCATAGTATTCCATACCTAAAAAGAGAGAGAGAGAGAGAGAGAGAGAAAAGAGTAAAGGGAGCATAACTTAAACAACTTAATTCCCTCGATAACTTCCTCCTTGACACCAGCAGTGAGCTGGCTGCATCAGCCTCAGAAAATGGCTGCTTTTACTGTTCCTCTTAGGGTTGGGGTTATGCTTAGGGTTATAATTGAAAATACAACTGAGAGCTCCAGGGACACTGAAGAGATAAAACAGATGCCAAGGGGTGCATGGCACTGCCCGCCCAAACATGACCCTTTGAACACATCCTCATGGAACCAGCCATGTGAAGGACACCTACGCCACAGGAAAAAAAAAAAAAAAAAAACCTTTCCTTCCCTGTTCAGGGATAGA
This sequence comes from Regulus satrapa, assembly GCA_013396955.1. Lineage (NCBI taxonomy): Eukaryota > Metazoa > Chordata > Aves > Passeriformes > Regulidae > Regulus > Regulus satrapa. The sequence goes on along the minus strand of VWZN01009892.1, from coordinate 467,362 downwards.
ATTTAGTGTAGCATTAAGGTTAAAAACCAACCCCTAGATGTCCACACACAATACAAGTACAAAAATCATACACAGGGAAAACCAGCATTTCCCCAACATTATTTCCACCACAATTTGGCACAGGAACCAGTGATGTTCTGGGAGATAGGCATCACAAAAAGACACCTTTTACTATGCCACCTAAGATTAGGGTGGGTTAGGGTCAGGAAAATGACAAAGCCCAGAGTTCCAAGCACACTACAGCTCTAAATGGCAAGCAAAAGGCAACACAGGACTTCCACAACATGGCTCACTCCACACACTTCTGCATGGCTCCAGCCTCCCCGCGTACTGGTTTTATTGCTCTGCCTAGGGTTAGGGTTATGCTTAGGGTTGGGGTTCCACCTAGGGTTAGGATTCAGTAATCCAGAAAGCCCAGAGCTCCAGGGAGTCTGCAGCTCCAAATGGCATGCCAAAGGGGAAGACAGGAATGCCACAAGATGGCTCCCTCCACACCTTTCTGCTTGGCTCCAGCCTCACCCCCAAACAGGTTTTACTCCTCTACCTAGGGTTAGGGTTAAATCTAGGGTTAGGGTNCCTTTCTGCTTGGCTCCAGCCTCACCCCCAAACAGGTTTTACTCCTCTACCTAGGGTTATGGTTAAATCTAGGGTTAGGGTTACATTTAGGGTTAGGATTATTCCTAGGGTTAGGTTTCAGAAAAACAAAATCCCCAGAGCTCCATGGACTCTGCAGCTCTGAAAGGCATGCCAAAGGGAATACAGGACTGCCACAAAATTTCTTCCTCCATGCCCTTCAGCTTGCATCCAGTTTCACCTCCATGCAGGTTTTAGTTTTTGTAAGTGTTAGGGTTTCAGAAAAAAGGAATCCCCTATGCTCCAGGGACTCAGCAGCTTCAAAAGGCATGCCAAGGGCAACACAGGCCTACCACAACATGGCTCACTCCATACCTTTCTGCTTGGCTCCAGCCTCATGCCTATAGAGGTTTAACTTCTCCACCTAGGGTTAGGGTTACACCTAGGGTAATATTCAGTATACCAGAAGGCCCAGAGCTCTAGGGACTCTGCAGCTTCAAAAGGCATTCCAAGGGGAATACAGGGCTACCACAATATGGCTCCCTCCACACCTTTCTGGTGGACACCAGCCTAAACCCCTATGAGGTTTTTACTGTTCTACCTAGGGTTATGGTTACACCTAAGGTTAGGGTTCAGAAAACCACAAACCAGGGCTCCTGGGACTCTGCTTCTGCAAAATGTATGTCAAGGTGGGGACGGTACTGCCCCAACACTTTCTTTTTGCATATCTTCCTGTGATACGAGCTATGTGCCGGCTGTATCAGCTTCAGCAAGATACCGCTTTTCCTGCTCAGCTTAGGGTTAGTGTTACTCTTATCCTTACGTTTAAGAGCCCACAAAGTCTAGGGCTCCAGGGACTCTGGAACACCTAGCAGCCTGCAAAGAGGAGCTCAGCACATCCGGAACATTTCTTACGCCATACCTTTTCCTTTTTAGGAACTGTGTAATGTTTTCCTCATGTGGTTTTCAATTCCCTGATCATCTGCTCTCTGCCTAGAAATGTTTTCTGTAGCTTTAATCTTCATCCATGTGAGAGGGGAACCTTGGAGCTCTTTTCCAGACTGTTTTAAAGTCTCTCTCCCTGGATTCTGGGGTGCTCCAGCGACAGCATTATTTTGTTGCTTATCTAGCTTGGTTTCTTGTTAGCAAGTAGCTTGATTTTCTTTCCCCATCTCTGGAGACAACAGCAGTCCTTTGGTGGCNTAGTTGTTTTTTTTTTCATGAACTGTTCAGTTTGCTTTTAGTCTGAGATAAAGAATGGATGGGAGATGGAGCAGTCTGGGGACTGGCAGGAAGCTGAGGGGCCACTCTGTCTCAGCCCCAGACCTCAGAAAAGCCAATGCAGCGAAGGAAAGGACACCAAATCCACCTGCTTCATCTGCTTTGTAAAGGAGACCAGCATCATACCTTACCAGGTGCCTATATGTTTTTTTGAGAGATACTGCAGCAAATTTGGTATT
>VWZN01009892.1:437916-455845 GCA_013396955.1 Regulus satrapa | reverse complement strand
CATGATTTTCTATGATTTACAAGGCTAATTAGCATCCATCATTATGATTTACAAGAGAATTTCAGTCCAGGGACTCTCCTCACTTTCCAACCAAAATGAGGACTTCTTCATTCATGTCTCCATGCTGTTCCTCTACATAGTCCTTTCTCAGTCTCTGTTTCCTTTCACTCAGGAGAAGATCGATGTCTGTAGATCTCAATCTGGATCTTAAAGAGTTAAATCACAGGCAGACAGACAGAATTAAAACACAGTAGAACACTGGAATCTGTGCTGAGGGCTGGGCCAAAGTACCCAAGGAATGCAGTGGCCAGGCTGGGCTGGGGCCATTTTTAGCTTACAGGCTGCTGCCAGTCTTTGCCTTTCTTACCAGGCTGCTTTTCAGTCTCTGTTTATAATCCTCCATAGGAGCCATGCTGGAGGAAACAGCCAGCATGTGGTCACTATAGTCCATTCCTTCCCCCTGCCCGGCAATGTTCCAAAGCAGTGGCATTTCTAGTATGCCACTAGAATGCAAAGAAAAGAACTTAGCTCAGCCGGCCTGGGCCTCCCAGACATGCAGCCTGGGGCCAGCGTTACCTCATCTCCCGCCGAAAGGAAAAAGAGAGCCTCTTTTTCCTGGGCTTTCAATTGTTAAAATGTGTATCTCACAGAGGCATGCCCTTTTCTGATTGGTCTGCTACTTCTGTAGGCTGGGTTCTATCTGAAACCAGCACACTTGGAAATCAGTGGAAATTGGGTTCAACTTGAATCACTAGAGATGATGCCTGCCTGGCGCTAATTTAAGAAATTTTAAGTCTTTCCAGAATGAGTATTTAAGCTTCAAACAGTAGTATTTTCACTATTTGTCTATTAGAATAATGAACTTGTAGTGTAATTCAGGTATGAAAGGACCTGAGTAGGTCTCCAGTTTGATCTTCCACTCAAAACAGGCCCAGACATGGGATGAGACCTGGTTGTTTAGCAATTTACCTAGTCTGGTCTTGAAAATCAACAAGGAAAGAGGTTATGTAACATCACTGGGCAACTTGCTACCCTGCTGGGCTATCCTCATGGTGAAAAAGCTTTTCCTTATAAACAATTTAAACCTGTCTTTCAACTTACAGTTTTACCTCTCATCATCCCATCAGGAAGCACTGTGGAGAGCCTGTGGCCTCAACAGTCTCTGTGTGAGGACTGCATGCTCTGCTCTTTTGTTCCTCTGAAGCCATCTCATCTTCAAGTTGAGCAATCCCAGCTTTCTGAGCCTTTTCTCACAGAGTGAATGCTCAGCCCCCAAACATTTTGGCAGTCTCAAATAACATATCCTAATTTGTTGAGGTCTTTCTCATGCTGAGGGCCTAAGATTGGATGCTGTGTTACAGAATCATAGAATATGCTGAGTTGGAAGGTACTCATCAGGATCATCAAGTCCAGCTCCTGGGCCTGCACAGGACACCCCAAGAGTCACACCAAGTGCTTGAAAGTATTGTCCAAGGGCTTCTTGAACTCTCTCAGGCTGGGTGCTGTGATCACTTCCCTGGGGAGCCTGATCCAGTGCTCAACATCCCTCTGGGTGCGAAACCTTTTCCTGATATCCAGCCTAAACCTCACCTGACTCAGCTTCCTGCCATTTTCATTAATTCTGTCTCTGTTCATGAGAAAGATGACATCAGTACCTACATCTACCCTTCTCCATATGAAGATGTTAAAGACCTGAATGAAGTCTCCTCTCAATCTCCTCCAGGCTGAACAGACCAAGTGATCTCAGCTGCTCCTCATATGGCTTCACCTCCAGACCCTTCACGATACTCATGGCCTCCTTTGGACACTCTCTAATAGCTTAATGTCTTTCTTATATTGTGGTGACCAAAACTGCTCACAGTATTCAAGGTGTGGCCACACCAGTGCAGAGGTAGAACAAGGTTTAACAAATGCCAAGAAAAGGAGGATAGTCTCTTCTCCATCCATGATTCTCAGCTGGCCATGATTCTCAGCTATGTATGCTGTGACCCTTTTGGCTATCCTATTTGCTGCCAGGTCATACTGCTGGCTCATGTGTCACCATTCAAGAGCTCCACAGTTTTAAACAGAGCTGCTCCCCAAGCAGACCCAGCCTGTACCATTGCAGAAGGTTTTTCCTTCTTAGATGGATGCTTTCCATCTTTCCTTTAATCAAATGAGGTTCTTGTGGCCCACTGCTCCATCCTGTCTGGTACCCCTTGAATGACAGCTCTGTCATTGATGGCAATCCAGAAACTTTCCTGAGTTATTTAAAGAAGGATTTATCTGATGACCAACCAAGAATATTGGGTTTCTGACCACAGACTCCTACCACAATGCCACCATCACTTACCTCTCCTCTGGTCTTGACTCATGAGCGCTCTCCCTCAGCCTGTTGTCTGTCCTATACAAGAGCTGTCTGCAAGTGAGCTGCTATTCCATGCAGAGAGTGCCTCCTCCAGCCCCTCTCCTTCTTTTTTCCCTGACAATATTTCCTGAGGAGCAGGAAATATTCATTGCAGGTATTCAGCTGCAAGCTTCCCCAGCATGTCTCAGTCCTCCTTTGCATTTCTGTTGGAAAACAGGCACTCCCCATATTTTGTCTTCATGCTCTCTTCTCTCATATAACAAACAATAAGACAACAGGAAAATGCTTCATGTTGTGCTAGGGAAGGTTTAGTTTGGATATTAGGAAACAATTTTTTTTTTGAATGTTGTCAAACATTGGAAGAGGTCATTCAAGGAAGTGTTTTAAAAACCCCAGAGGTATTTAAAATACATGTAAGTTAGGAGCATGGTTTAGTGGTAGATTTGGCAGTGTTAAATTTCCATTGGATCCAATGATCTTAAAAGGTCTTTTCCAACTTAAGCAATTGTATGATTCTGTGATACCTAAGAAAAAAATTCATAGCATTTAAGAGATTCCAAATCTGACCCAGGATCTGTTTCCAAGTTCATGGGGTGTAACCCCAAAGACATTTCATCTAGGAAATGCATTTTTTACCAAGGTACAGGTTCTCCTCCGTAAAGCCTTTTATTTAATATGTAGCTCTTCTGGCTTTAGATGAGTTTTACTGAAAGCAAAATGTGATTCATTACAGCCATCCCCACATTTTTCGGTGCCTTTTTTTTAATCCTCAGCTTTATCAAGGCCTTTCACATGTCATGCTGATGTTTACAGAATAGCCAAGAAGCATCTTTATTTTTAGTCAAGGTTCTCCTTTAAAACACCTTGTCGGTATAATGCGTCTCTGTTTGATTATCTAATCTATGAGCAGATCAGTCCTCTCAGGAAAAAATGTTAACTTGTTCCCAGGAGGCGAGAATAGCTGTTATACAGACATTTATCTGCATTCATCTCTCTTCTTGTGTCTTTGTCATTTTTGGTAAAATAGCAGCAGAAAATACTTTCTATTTATATCCTAGTTTCCATCCATGGGTATCAAAGCACTTTTCCAATATTAACAAAGATAATTGTTAATTAAAACAAATTAATCATCCAAACAAATATGACTATCAATATTTTTGAGGTAGTAAAGTCAAAGTAAAGGAATCTTAGATGACTTGCTCAAGGTCATATTGGAGACAAACAAGATGATTAAGGTGTGAAAAAAGTTAGGTTTTTAGAACTGTTATGTCATTTTAAGTTCCAAGCTATAAGCTAGGTGAGATAGAAAAATTATTTGTATTGTCACAAATGTTTTGACATTTTAATTAAAATAAGCAAACCACTAATCAATTTATATTTAACCCATTAAATCTTTTTAGGGAAAAATAAAAGTGTATCAAGGTACAAAATGATCTTTTTAAAAGCATTATTCAAACATGTGTCCTTAGGACACATCCTATAAGGAGACTCAGAAGCTAACACCAAGATTTATGTCCCAGCATCATCATCACTAGTGTATGCAATCTGTGTGCTGCAAATATTTATGCACCTACTGGTAGACAGGGATGAAGCAATTCTAACATCAATATTAGTACACAAAACTAGGAGCTATACTTCAAGCAGGAGTGGGAGGTTTTTAAATTAGGTATTTGGTGTTTGCTACATGGCAAGGCCTGAGGTCTCAAGGGAAACTCACAGAACACTCATAATGGAAGCATACACACACACACACAAAGTATGCATGTGGGGGAGAGAAAGAGAGAATGCTTGGCCTTCAGCTACAACTCCAGCAGAGAGAAATTGCTCCTTCAGTCCACTTCCATGTATGCCAGTCTTGTGTAATTATTCTAGATATACCAGACTGTCTCAAATAAAACTACATACTTGTATTTAGGCAACCACATCCCCCACATCCCTGTTTATCCTTCCCACGTTACTCAACAGTGATATATAGGTGCCTTTAACAATACAGACACTAATGTAAATAGCTGTTAAACTAGATGCTTTCCATTTAGCAAGAATAGTTTCTTTATAAAGTACATGGTAAAAGAAAATTAAATCCATTGCTAGAAATCTCTGCAGAATCCTAATATCCAAACTGTATTTCATGATGGTTATTGAAACAGTTTTGTGATGTTCTTCTAAATCTCTGTCAATCACATCATTACCCTTTAATTCAGCTAACAAAAATGAAAATATTTTTGTGAGCCTAATATCTGATAAAGAGAAGAATACTGAACTTGAATCAATATGCTCTCTGTTACTATAACCCTCACACTGGGGTTATAGAGGAAAAAAGACTTCTGTTTTTCACTGTCCTTGTTCATGCAGTAGCCAGTTTGCTGATTAGAAAGCAGATCATGCTTTCCTTGGCATTTACCCAGTTGCTGTCTGGACTGAAAGGTTATAGAAGCACACATACCATGGCTCTGCAAAAATTAGAAAGGCCAGCAAGTCACATATCCTCAGTGCCTGAGGCAGAGAAAATACTGTTCCCTTCTCAGAGCTTCTTTCCACCTTCAGTCTTCTGAGGGAGTGTCAGACATAAGGTATCAATGTGCATTAGCAACTTTGGAGATTGACAGTTTTATTCATTCTCTTTGTCAGACTCTTAAGTGCAATGTAGCAGACAGCATGTGAGATTACTTCTCACCTACTGTGCATACCAGAATTTCCATCTGGAAACCTAGTCCCGCCTTTCTGTTCAATTTTCATAAAACACAAAATATATTAAGCCTTGAGACGAGCTAAAATTCAATTCAAACTGATAATTTTTTTGATTAATCATTCCTCAATGAGACCATAGTCTCATTCATATTCTAGTCAGGTGTCATTCTCTAGTCATATATCAATCAGAAATGTTCCAGATCTTCAATTTTAGCGAGACTCAAAATTCCATGTCTGAATGGTCAAAATAGTTCTTTGGCTCAAAGTAATGAAAAAAATAATATACTTCTATGTATGTCTGCTCAAGCATAGCCTCTTGCAGTTGCACCCAGTGTATCCCAGGCAAATTAGTTCAGCTAATTTGCTAATTAGATCAGTTAATTTCACAAACAGTGAAATCAGATCAGACCAGCAGAATCCCTACCTGTACAGGCCTCACAAGGTTTGACATGACACTGAAGTTTTTCACAGGACTTAATCCAGACAAAATGGCTGGTTGGAAATAGTAGGGTGACTTAGGCTTCAGAGGTTCTATATAGCATGGGATTCATTGTGAGCTGTGTCTTTACTGAGTCTGGGCTAGTCTGACAAATCGTAATTAAGTGGTGGAGTTTTCAACCCTTTTTTGCTATTTCGCAGCCCCTTTCCTGTGCAAAGTCCATCACTGTCAAAATTTCTGCATGCTGTGTGTGTCTTCCTTCCTAAACCAGGTTGAAGTCTAACAGTGAGGTTAGTCTGATCATCCTAAAACTTTCACCTTTAAAAGTCTTTTTCGATCCCCTGCATTTGCTCCAAATCACCTTGGTGTTTCTGTATAGCTCCCTAATATCGCCTGTATCTGTGAAAGGTCTTTGCTGATTTGATCAGTCAAGCACTAGGCTTACATCTAGGCACTGCCAGGATTCATAGTCTGAGGACTGTTGTGTCTGCCTTACCTGTAGCATCTGATCTGGAGGGTCTGTCTTCTGAAAATATCCTCTCTCATCCCAGCTTCTTTAAAAACAAACATGAAAAGGTTGTTAAAAGTTCTCATAAGTGCCGAGGTATATGATCTTTGTGCTTACACTATTAAAACCTGTGCAGGGACTGGGTACTGAACACTGATCCCAGGAATTTTGAATGTCCTTCACATCAGAATGTACCTCAGTAGCAGATAGTTGCTTCCCAGACATTTAGAAATGCTTGGTCAGTGTACTAAGACACAATCCATAACAGTTTGATTTCTTTACATTGAGAGCATGACAAAGAAAATTGAAGACAATTTCTTGGATGAACTTAATGTATTTTCCTTATCACTTTTAAACTCGGTTTAAAAGATGATACAGCAACTTTCAGGTAGAAAAGGAAAGGCTAAAAAGCACGTAATTCAGCTCACAATGGATTTTACAGGCCTCAATGGAATTAATTACTGAGAACCTGCACATGTAGTAATTAATTTCATGCAATTCAGCACCATCTGCAGATGCATTATTTCCTTTCAAAGCTACTAAAATTCAGTGTAAAAGAGAAATTGTTAGGAGTTTTTAGGCAGCAAAGCTTCTGTATTTTGTTTATGCCAAAGGAATTAGATAAGGAAATTAAATATTATTTGAAAAACATAGCCTTTTTTCCATTAAAGAGAAAATACCTATTAATTGTAAGGGAACTGCTTGCAATTACAGAGACTTGGGGAAAAGAAACTTGGAATTAGGACTAGTTTTTTCATTTAAAAAAATAGTTGTGGGGTTTTTGGCAGCAACCACTTACTGTTTGCAGGTGAATTGTGCTATTGCATCAATCTTTGTAGGAACTGCAAGCAAAACCTATTGAATATACATCCCTCTGTTGAAGTATATTCCAAAATTAATTTATATTATCTTCTTGTAAGATATATAAAATCATTATCTACTTTTATCTTCATTAACTTGTATATTACTTGCTGTGGAACAGAAAATAATTGAATACAGCAAATGACATGAAGTGTTTTTCTCATATTCAAGGGCAGGGAAATATCTATCTTTTAAAACTCCTGTTGAGGGTTCACATGTACTGAGAAGGAAATTTCATCAACCCAGATAAATTTAAATTATTGCCAAAGCAATAATTTAAAAGCATTGAAGAGTATCCCTCAGTTGCACCTTTAAAGACCACAGACTTTAGCTCCAGAAATACTATCAAAGAGTGTATTGGAACAATGTATCTGTGGATCAGCCGAACCATCGCTTTTGTGCTGGAACCTCTGGAAAAATCAATTGCGACTTTTTTCAGGAATTCATGTAGCACCTAACACAAGGGCTGATTCTGCTGTAATGCTGTGACTGGGAAAGAGTATCTATTTGGGATGGAGAGGCTACCCACATAGCACAGTTTTTGTTCTGTGATGTGTTAGGCAGCATGCATTGTTCTTTGGCAATAATAATAATGAACGGGTTAGAGCCCCACCAATCTATGCCCATTTAACAGAGTCACATTATCACGGAAGGGTTCCTGTTTTGGAAAAAAATGGCAATTATTATTTGCATTTGTTAGCACTCACAATATTCAACTTCAGCTGAGAGCTTGTTTTCTATACAAAACAAACTCTGTGGTAATAGAGAGCTGAAAACACTGGCCTTATAATTGCAAGAAGAGGCACAAGGCCAATCAGGTTCTGTATCTTTTCCTTCTGCTGTTAGAGGTCTGGACATGGTTTCCATTCCTGAATAATACCCATTGAAGCCTTGTGTCTAACAAGCAAACCAGATAACAGCATTAAAATTGCATTTGGAGCTAAAGGAGATGCCATCATGAGAGTCACATTATGGGACTAGTGTAGGGCAATACAGATGATTGATTTTAGAGCAATCACTTACCAAAGCAAGAAGCCGTGAACAAGCAAAAACTCTTTCCAATGCACTTTACAAAGAAAACATGAAGACTTGTAGACAACAAATCTATAGTCTTTCTACAACAACCACTTTTAAACAAGTTGGGTATCTTTACCTGGAAAAACAAAGATGGTGAATCATTAAGCAATCACAGTGAGATGTCCTTATTTTTGGATACAGCTTTTTGGATATATACTGAAATAGAGCTTGCATTTGGATATGTAAAGTCCCCAGTCCTTAAAGAAAAAAAAAATATAAAATTAAGCGTGAACATGAATTTAATATTTAGGGCTTGAATAGGCAATAAGGTTTTCTGAAAAGGTCCTTGAAATCACACTTTTAAATATGCCAGAGGAATTGATTATTTTTGTACTGCTCTTACTGTCATTGTCTTCACTGATAAGAGAAGAGACAAATGGTTTGAGGGAGGGAAGACAAGAGACATTCGCTCACTCTGCAGCCTTAAGATTTCCTCAGGCCTGGATTGACTGTCATTTCCTGATCATTATGTGATGTTTATCACAATAGGTTATCACCAGCATTTAATGTCTTATATATTCTTAATGAATATTGTCATTCCCCTTACTATGATAAAAGGGCAGAGTTATGCAGTAAAGGCAGAAAACATCACGGATTTAATGCATTTGCATAGAAAGATCTTCATGCTATGACAGAAAAGGCTCAGAATGTATTCAATTTGATGATTAAATTTGGAATTACCAAAACAAGCAAACAAAAACATCTTGCAAATCATTCTTCCTCCAGACAGATTTAAGATTATGATCTCCCAGTTCTTGCTGCTGCTGTACATGTAAAAGCAATTCAACCTCATCAAAGTCTTGATTTAGAGGGCTAAAATTCAACTCATTGCTCACTTTTTTGACAGAAACAAAATTATTTATACCAATGAAATGTTACCATTATATCTGGATGACCTTAAATAAACAGCTTTTGCAATAAATTAATTGTTAAATGTAAACCTTACATTTTAGTTAGTGTTCATCTTGCTCATTTCAGTTAACACTTTATAGACTGTGTGGGTTCTTTTTTCTGATGTAATTAATCACCCATTATTAACATTATGAAACTGTTTCTCATGGAACTGTATCTTTGTAATAGTTAAGGTGACAATATTATAAACACATTACATGGTGACATGTGTCCTGTGCTGTAATGAATGATATCAGAGTTTTTTCCACTTACTTAAAAACTGTCTTATGGAGGCCCTGAACCCTAGAGCAAACATCTTGTGGGGATTATATGGCTTGTCACTAGAAATGTAGACACAACAGTTAATTGTGCAGTAAATGAGGTAAACAAACCTTTGACTGTCTCATATGCTCAAGACTCATTCTTTTGGTCTCTGTATTCTGTAAACAGTCACATTTTTAGCAGCTCATAGTCTTATTACAAACTAAATCTGTCTGTAATATCTACTTTTTGTAGCAAAAAAAAATATTGGTCTCAGTTCGAAGGTAGAAGTTTTTATCAGACTAATGGTACATAGAAGTACATTAAAAAAACAAACACTGAGAAACAAGTTTGTGAAAGGACTAGCAACACACAAAGGAGCTGAAATCTATTAAGAGACTTACGTGGTAAGCTTGTTTTTCTTATATGAGCCTTTGAACTTTCCCCCTTTAGTACACATATGATTCAGACTTCTAAGTATGTGCAAATCTCCATAAGGCCTTCCTTTCCACTTACAGACACAAGGAGATGAAATAAAGCTGGATTTAATTAATTCCTGTTTTAACTTCCTTCTTCTCCCCATTAAAAATTCTCCCATATCACTTTACACTGTAAATGCAGTCACAGCTTGGCACAAAGGACTGTTTTGTAGTGGTTCTAGTAGAAAAAAAGGTATCCTGAATGCAAATATTTATGTGTAGTAGACTCTGATATCTTCCTTGAAAATTTTTCTCAAGTGAAACACTTCGCATTAAATGAAATAACAGCTATTTTTTAAATGTTCAGGCTTCAAAGAAGAGATAAACATTTACACAAGAGCATAGAAATATCACATTTTAGTGATATTTAAATCAAAATTATTGCTACTTCATCTCATTTCTCCATATCACTTAAATTCTATTTTCTGTATTGCAGCTGCTTAAAAGAAAAAAAGGCATTCACTATCAGGTATTAATATTGCCAAAACTTAATTCTTCTGACAATAAGGTCATACAAAATGCTGCTCCATTGTCCATTGTTTCCAGCTGGGGTACAGTTGACTTTCTTCCTAGTAGCTGGTGCAGTACCATGGTTTGGATTTAGGATTTTGGATTTAGGGGAATAGGGGTAAAAACACACTGATATTTTAGTTGTTGCTGAGCAGAACTTAATCTAATTCAAGTGCTTTTCAGTTTCCCATGCTCTGCCAGTGACAGGGCACACAAGAAGCTGTGGGGGAGCACAGGTGGGAGGGTTGATCTGGACTGGCCATTCCACACCAGGCAATGTCATGCCCAGCACATAAACCACAGGAGATGGCTGGGAGTTGCTGGTCGCTGCTTGGGACTGGCATCAGTCAATGGCAGTGAGCAGCTGTATTGTGCATCGCCTGTGTTTCCTGGGTTCTGTTTCTCTTTCTCTTTTTATTTTTCATTCTTATTTACTTTGTTTCAATTATTGACCTGTTCTTATCTCCACAAGTTGGTTTTATAATTTTTAGATTCTCCTCTCTATCCCTTGGAGGGGAGAGAAGAGCAAGTGTGCTCTTGTTATTTAAGAGTGAGCAAGTGGCTCTGTGGTACTTAATTGCTGGCAGGATATAAACCATGGCATCTATCTTCTAGCTGTTGTAAGTATTCCTTATGTGTAAGAATTAGTGATAGAAAGGTGATAGAAATTATATGCTTACTTTTAATATATTTCAAATTTTAAATGTAAAAATGCTTGTAACCCTGTTGGGTTATGTAAAGTTATAGATAGCTAAATAAGCAAAGAGAAGCTAATATCTCTGAAGTCTATATAATTAAGAAAGTAAGATAAAGCCTTCTCAAAATGCTTGAGATACCGTATTTGCTTTAGGGTCTATTTCTTTTGAATTTGGTAGATTTTTCTCTCAAACTTCACTTTGCATGTGATCTTGAAATACTATTTTAGTTGATCTTGTCACACTTTATGGATGCATTGCACAAAAAAATATGATGCCTACAAGATGTTTAGGACTTTAGATAATGAAGTTACCCATGAACACTTTTAAACTAGGGAATATACTTTTATTTGTCTTATGGTTTACCTATTGCTGTGGCAATGCCTAACATCAGTGCTGCATTTAAGTTAAGGGTACTGGCAAAAAGAAATAAACTTTTCCATGTCATAGAAAAATATCCAGTAGTTGGCAATTATCCTGTGAAATATCACAGGATAATCAGGACAACCAGGAGCCCGATGTTCTCAACTTTACCCAAGGTCTGTTTCAATCCACTTCAGATCATCAGGTGAAGGTAGTCAGTGCAAATAAAGTGCTCTTTCCAACAGCACAAAAGAGAAATGTACCCAGAAAAACATCCCCAGTAGTTGCTGATCCTTATAACATGACCAAATTCTCAAATAAATCCACTGAAAAAAGTCCATCACACTGTTGACAAAAGAATATGCTAACAATCCTAGAACATAAAACTGTGAGTTTATAAACAACTGTGATAATTTAGGTACTTAAAGGAATCCTAACTTTTAAAAGCTTTGCATCCAGCCTTATCCAATAATTCCATTTGTGACCAAAAATTACACAGTAAACTTTTTAAACTAACAGGAGGCTGGTGGGATTGTGTGTATTTTGGAGGTTATGTTTCAGTTCAAAATGGTCTTGACAGAGTGGATAAATAGCCCAGAAAATAATCTAGCATGTGAAAATAGAAATAGCTAACCACAGCCTGCTGAACAACTTATTGGTTCTTTGGAAACACTTTCTCTGCTGTATCATTCATGGTCTGTTCAGCAAGGGCATGAGCTCAGTTTTAGGAAACAGAACAATTAGAAAAACTTCAGAGCATCAGATACATAAAGAAAAATCTGTTTAAAAAATCCAAAAATCAACCATGAAAATGAAACAAAACTTAAATCTCATGTTGTTTAGCATAAAGCAGAAATGTTTGAGAAAATAATTTTAAAAATAGTCACCAATTCCCTAAAGGCTGCAGCAATAAGGAAGAAATTAATCTCTACTAGGAAGAAATTAATCTCTACTTGACACGTATAGTTGATATGAGAAGAAAATACCTGAAATTACAAAGAACAATAATAGAAGTAAGACATTTATAAAAAATTTTATGATCAGAAGTTAAACATTAATAGATGACTATGAGTCTGTGACATCTTCACTGTTTGAGGACTTTAGCAAAAACTAGTGCTGGTCTTAGAAAACAAGAAGTGTGTGGGGGGGAAGTTATGTTAGGGTAAGGCAGCTGATTAGGTGACTTCCTAAGGTCTCTTTCTAATGAGCTTTTTAAGGTATGGAAAAATTTTAAACTATGCCCTTTTGCATATACACTAAACCCTGTGCCCCTTCTATCACCTCACTCCTACATATTTTCATCTCATATATTTTCAAGAAAACTTTGGCTTTGCACAAACCAGTTTCATCTTATACATCTTCTTCAGCAATGAAGCAAGGCAACAAAATTTAATTTTTCTTACAGCATCAGAATATAGTAGTTTTCTCTGTATTTCAAAGCCATTCAACCAAGTAGCAAGATAACTGTCTTTATTTTTACACCAGGCATGCAATCTTGTGCCTTTATGAGTCACTGTCATGCTTTAGAAATGCCACTCCCAGACCCCAGGGACTTTCTCCCTGCAGAGCACAGCACTAACCCGACCAAAGGCTTTGAGGGATGCTTAAGAACCTGCCCTGTGGAAGCAATGGCAACTGAAGAAGGGTTAGGATAGAAAAGCCTGCACTGCGTATTCTTTTCTGGTGCCAGCTGCAGCTTGCTAGCTCATGGATAAGAGTGATGACCCCAGTTGCACCTCCCATGTGTTGGTGCTGCTGGCTGCACTAGCCAAGCACTTGTCCTGTCCAGGGAGCTCTATGATTAAGAACTCAATTGCCCCCAATTTATACACCTGCACATCCTCATCTGGCCGCAGTCTGGCCCTGTGGCATTGAAAGAATGCTCATGAGGTGGAGAAAATTCAAATACTTCCTCTTTATGACAGAGTATAAATAAACAAGAATGAAAGATTTATAGTACGTTAAACTTCGGAGAATTCAACCACTATAAATATAGTGTACTCTTGAAATTATAGTGACAATTTGGAAGTAATTGAAGGATTGTATGTGTAAATGTGTCTCTGTGTACAGGCAGGTCTGTTCACCCCAAATTGTAGAGAATAAATAACATGCAATGCATTTTATACCAAAATGACACTCTAGAGAAAATAGAGAGCAGAAGCAGGATAATATGACAGAAAAAGACAGACAAAGGACACTGTAAAATGCTCAGGGGGGAGAAAAGGAGAAACAAGAAAAATAGGACAATGTGCTAAGGAAAAAACCTAGGCTTTAGAAAGGAGAAATAAAGGTTGGTTGATGTAGTATGCTAAAACAAAGAGATTCAGTGAAAGAAATAGGTTTAACAGTGAGAAAAAAATGGAAGACATATGACAAAAGAGACTAAAGGTAACAGATTAGTATACAGAAAAAAACAGTTAATATTATGTTAATATAAATAAAGCTAATTCAATGCTAAAAGAGAATTGAGGACTGAAGGGAGAACTCAGAGTAGACTAGATAGACTGGATATTCTTTAGGCAGAGACTTATGTAAATATGACACATCAGCAAGTCTACAAAAATTGAAATCTTTTACGAAACAATGGGGAAAAATGTCATAAAAGCCCAGGATTTTTGGAAATTAGAAAGATAGTGGTGAAGGAAGGTGATTTTTTCCCCTTGCTCAAGTCTCATGAGACCTTACCTGCAGTGCTGCATCCAGCTCTGGGGTTCCCAGCACAGGAGGGATGTTGACTTTTTGGAGAGAAAACAGAGGAGGATCACCAAGATATTTAGAGGAATGGAGTGTCTTTCTATGAGAAAAAGTTAAAATAATTGGATTTGTTCAACCTGGAAAAGAGGAAGCTTAGAGGTGACCTAATTGCGACCTTCCAGTGCCTATAGGAGGCCTAAAAGAAAGATGGAGAGGATCGTTTTTACAAGAGCGTGTAGTGATAGGACAAGGAAGAGCAGCTTCAAACAGAAAGAGAACAAGTTTAGATTAGATATTAGGATTAAATTATTTTCTGTGAAGATGGTGAGGCACTGAAACAGTTTGGCCAGAGAAGCTGTGGATGCCCCATCCCTGGAAGTGTTCAAGACCAAGCTGGATGGAGCTCTGAGCAACCTGGTCTAGTGGAAGAGGCATTGGAAGAGTTCCTGCCTACTGAGGCATTGGAACTACATGGTCTATAAGGTCCCTTCCAATCCAAACCCTTCTATGATTCTATGACTCTATGATGGGATGTGGGAAAAGGAACACGGCTCACAACATATACTTTTGAATATCTGAAAGAATATAACTCATACTGCTAAAGGACTTCTCTTTCTCCAGTGATTTTCCGTGTGCCCATTCATTACTAGTGGTCCAAGGTAATGTGTACACAGAAGATTAGAGGCAGGAGGCAACAGAGCATCCAGAGCACTGATGTGGGGCTGTAGACATGACATAGGGTCTACAAAAAATGTTTTCATTTTTAAAAGTAGGGCCTGGAGCACAGGCATATCCTAATCTTGTCTCATCTAAAATAGCACTAGATAGTTAGGCAGCCCATGACCTACTTTTTAAGGGGATAGAGCCTGAATTTTTTTTACATAATATCTGTTGCAAAGGTTTTACAGTTTTCTGAATAGAGCTGTATAAGGTAATTTCACAGATATGTTCTTAGCAGTCATTAACATTGAGAGAATCCTACCTTGCCTTGTTATAACCTGTCTGTATGTGATGTGACTGGGAATTTGCTGGCAGGAAATTGCCATGACTTTTACCTTCTCTTCTATTTCAGAAAACTGAAATCCTAGCTCAATTTCCAAAATTTTTCATAAACCTACAGCCAAGAAATATCTCCTAATTAGATCACCTTGCAAAACCACTATTCTTTCTCTAAGGGCAAAACTGGTAGATGCATCAAGTATTGGAGGGGATTGGCTTAAGGCATCACCTCTACCTTGTGTCATGAGGCAGGAATTTTAGATTACATGAGCCTGAGCTGGAAGAGAAAGGACTACTTTTTTAGAGAAATTAATCCATATTGAAAATTTCTTCCAGTAAATTTATGTCTAGATTTGGCCCTGTCCTAAGCAGATAGGTTGGCAAACTTGGTTGAAGTAGTGGAAACCATAACACTTTGTACCAAAAAAGTGACCTCCAAAACTGGGACTGACAATCCCTATGGGTAGTAACACTTTGGTCAGCCTTGTAGGATGAGAAAACAACACCTTCTCGTTAGGTGGACAGAGGGACACATTCTGTTCACATTAATCAAGCCTAAAGACAGTTTGTTCTCTCAGAGCCCCAGACAGCAGGAGAATTATGTATGGCTCTTATGGTATTAAAAGCTTTGAAGCAGACAAAACTAAACTAAACTAAACTAAACTAAACTAAACTTAATTTAACTAAACTTAACTAAGTCCTCTGCTTAACTAGATGGTCCTGTCATATAGGTATTTTTCTCAGATCATAGTCTGAGCTGTTGTTCTGGGAAAATGTGAGAACAGTCTGGCGATCACTGAGAGCAATCCATCATCCAGGCATGAAAGAGAGAAGAGTTAAGGCCAATGCAAGACTGTTCTTTCTTCTTCCTACAGCATAGCACTCAGTCTGGAGAACAAGATAACTCTTTAAAATTAAGGGACGAGAAAAGAAATTCTTCCAGGAATAAGAATTGTCCATAAGAAAAGTACATGGAAAATAGCAGTTTTGAGTTTTTCCACAAGTAATAACCTTCCTCAGCAAATCCAGGGCAACATCTGTGATCATCCCATTGAACACCTGGCATTTGAGACTTTTTTTTTACTTGCTGACGTCTCTCACATAAAAATAACAACAGGATATAGGAGAACAGAATGTACTTCATCCTCTTCACTTGGACTTCTCAGAAGAAAAAATTGATCTCACATCTTCACTGGAGATAGTGATTTGAATTTTTTTTTCAGCTTTTCTTTATTTTCTTGAGGGAATCTTTTTATCAGATTAGCATCTATTTAGCACCTTTATACACTTATATTGTGTTTGCCAGAAGAGCTGAAGCACATCTGTTTAACTAATATCAGATACACAACACAGGAGTAAAACATACTAAAATCCTGTCATTAAAACCCTTAGAATGCTGTATTTGTGCCAGAAATATATACTCTACATCAGATGATGCATTCTTCTCTCAATTTTAAAAAGTCTTACAGATTTTTATTATATTCAAAAACATTTCTAACATATCCACTACAGTGAAAATCCTAGAAAAAAGCCCTGCTTACAAGCAAAAGTAAACTTGGCTTTGGGTTGGTAATCATGGGATAAGTACTATTGAAACAAGATGAAAATATCTTTATAGATTTTCAGTAATTTTGCATTTTCTTTTGAATAAAATTGGCAAATAACAAAGAGTTGCTAAATACTTCAAAATTAACCATTACTGATATTTAGGTGTGTCAGTGATTGTGATGTGCCGCTTTCATAATAAAGCAGTAAATATTCACACCTCCTAGCTAGTAATTAGGGGATATTGGTAGAATATGATTCTAAACGTGTGCATTTGTCTGATGTAGTACCTTTTCCCCCGTCTTATCCCACTGAAACCATGGCATATTCAAGAAGATAACTCAATGAATAGGCTGCAATTAGCCTGAATGTCATGTCTGGCTATTTTGTTATAGCATTTTAGGGCACATTTCTATTTTCCCTGTCAGTCAGCAGTTTTAAATTCAATTACATTTTCTAATTATTCCCAAATCAATTATAAGCAAAATCTTATTAGTTGCATGTAAAATGTATTGCTGCATTTGGAATCTCAGTGTTCTTATGGACGACTGCACCTTTTTTTGCTTACTACAAGAGAAATTGAAGGTGTGCATAAAAAGGTGAATCATTCTATCGATACATTTCTTTCAACTGTCAGCTGAAAGATTAGGACTTCCTTTGAACTGCTTCCCTCATGGTGCTCTTGTACACTGTATTGGATCAAAAACATGCTCTTCAAACTCCTTACAAAAATATATCTGACTGGAACTTATGAACTGGTTCCATTTGTCATCTGCAGAAATAAATATGTGAGCCAAAGGCAAAGAATTTTCATTTCAATGCATGGTAGGCATGGTTCCACAAGCAGCTGAGAGTCATGCAATGAGACAGAGGGAATAAAAACATGAAGCCAGTAAATGCATTCTCATGTCTGTGTGTATGGTTCCTCAGAAGTATCAGAGACCAAAAAAAGCATAACGTGCTGGCCTGATTTCTTCTGTGTAAAGCACTAAAATAGTAACCACAGCAAGGAAAAGGTCATTATTGTGAGGTTCTTTACCTCTTGTGTCTGCTTTTGATGTTTTCTCAAAATCAGGTGTAAGAAACCCAGCGTAATATTTCATTTTAAATCAGTTCAATTGAAAACTGTAAATGGCTCCAGTGGAGGGCCAGAGTAAGATACCTGCGGTTCATAGGCACTGCAATGATTGGGGTCATATACACCTGCTATTTTAAGCTGAGGCTTTTTGAGTGCAATACAAATTTTGCCTGCATTTTGAAATGTGATATTTATATTTAGAAATTCAAATTTTGTTTTTAAATTCCTTCCCTGTTTGTATTTTTTATCATGGCAATTCTTAGCTATTCTTTGCCTTAGACAGAAGATATTACAGATCAAGAAAGCTTGAAAATTACTAGACTATCTAGATAATCATCATAAATGGCAACATGGATGTATAATTGAGCTCCTTTTTGAAAGAGACCTAAATAATTTAGAAGTTGTCCTTGAAAAGGAGCTGGAGTAAATATTGTTAAGAAAAATCCCACAAAAGAAAGACAAAAATTCTTCACTTTGTTTGCCTGGGCGCTTTT
>VWZN01009892.1:411070-428038 GCA_013396955.1 Regulus satrapa | reverse complement strand
ATTGAATTTAGGGTCCCTGCTGTATAATTCTCTGGAATCTACTTCTCTACAGAAAGCTCCTATGATAACTGCCCTTTTCCAATCCACTAGAGTCCTTCTCTAACTGGGAGAAAAATGCTGATGGTGTATTCAACTCTGATGATTTACTATTCGAAGAATCTATGCTAAAATTAGTATTTCAAAGCAGAATATTATTAATATTATATCATTTTAGCTACAAATTAAGACTTTGCATAAATGCATTCTATGGACATATCATTGCCCTCAGGAGAAGTTTCTATCTATTCCCTAAAATAGTATTAATTCACTCAAAAATAATTATCTAAATTATTATAGGTGTGTTTATAGGAAAACATGAAAAGCAGGAAGAAAGAAACAGAGGGAGATGGGAAGGAAATATATTTCCCAAAAGCTTAATACAGATATGTAAGAAGCAGCATCACAGATGACTCTGAGAATGACTTCTAGATATATCTCCATCAACACAGTACCTTAAAAAAAAAAGTTTTTAAAAAGACTATATTTTTTGAAGTAGAGTATACAAGAATAGAGAAACTAGTCTGTCTGTCCTTGCTTCTACTTACATATTTACATGACTTTTTGGACTGCTTCAAGGAGGCTGATGCAGAAAAACTGAACAATTTCTTCCAAAATATAGCGCTCTCTCTACAAAGGTGCTTCTTATCAGTTTTAAATTAAGTATTTAAAGCTTTGTGTATGTTCCTGGAAACAACTGTGAAATAAATAGTTGCCCAGATTAAAAGAAAATTATAAAAACAAGCAGCTTGAAGCTAAAAGACTGTAGGCTGATTTTCTAGACAGCTTTGTNTTTTTTTTAACATAATCACTGATAAATGGTGAACACTGAACATTCACTGTTGAATGTTGTATACTTTGTGCATATCCCTAACTGTTCTTATACATAGTTTTTTCTACAAAAATAATAACTGTAGTTAGACCCTAATGATGATGAACATTCATGACTGCAAGACCATAGTATAATATCTCTCTTGTTCTGTGAAAACAGAATTCTTCCTGAGAAATACTTTCACTCCTGTGACCGCTGGCCATAGAACTTTCTAAAATACAAGAGTGGTAATCTTTCAGCGACATAGAAGAGTCATAGAGCAACATAGAAATGTTGCAATTTTCTCTTGGTATTATATATGAATATACTCCATAACTTGGAAGTAACTACTGACTGTACTTCAAAATTATCTTAGGTAGGTGGAAGCAATAGCACATAGGGAAGTGAAGCTCTCTATACAGACGGTAAACATTAAGATCATTTATTGAATTAAGAGAGTAAAAAAAGGAAACATTGCAAACACAGCTGGCTTTCAACATTTCCTTCTCCTTAAAACAAAATTGTCTTTTATAGATTACAGTAAGCTTTAAGGAGAGTAAGATGTCAGGGAACTGCAAGAAATCCTTTATGAAACAGGACAGGGACACAATGACAACTGGCAAGAAGTGAAGACAACTGAAGTGAGAGGGATATTTCTAAGAGGCATCTCTGTTCACAGCATGTCTCTTGTGGATGTAAAGAATGGCTTGACAATGAGAAAGGCTCTGGTTCCAAAACTGATTAAAGGAGGCAAATTCAGTTTTGGTCCCCTGTTATTTCAATGTCCGAAATATGTTCCCATGTCTCATTGCATCTAGCCTGCACATATGAATGCCCACAAGACCTTGTCTTTGTCAACTACAGAATTCTTCTCTTGCTTTAAAATATTGACATGAAGCATGTTAAACCCATCCCTGTCAGTTTTTTTTTTTGGTGAGAAGAAACAGAAGGCTATGTGTAAGGGGTCATTTTTTGTTCTATTTACAGTTAATTATGACTATAGCTTGTTCAGCATTTGTTCACCTAAACAAGTTTTCATCGTATCTTATAGCACATCACTTCCTGTATTCTAAGAAAATCCTAAGGTCAGAAATAATCTCTGTTTTCAAATTGTGTCCATTTTAGCTCTTTCAAGTGTTTTTGTGTCTCCCCCACAAAATGTTGCTCATTGGAATTTCAATCAGGTCACCCTCTTACCTATTTAGATGTTCAAATCCTCATCAAGCTGCCTTGAGATCCAGAATTGGCTCCAAAACCTGGAAATTGCCTGTCTAAGTGTGAAGATGAGTGAAAATAATGAATATGTGACATTACAGCCAGTCATGGAAATAATAACTGGGAAAACCAAGGAACCATCATGTGATTACTGCTCATTATGAAAAGATAATCTGACAACCTAGCCAAACACAGGCAAAGCAGATCACAGATGTGACACAGGTGTTAGATGGCATCTCCTATAGAATTCCTTAATATAGCTAAGATTGTGTGCTACACATGAAAAAAAATATTAATTTCTTACTAAACTCCAGCAAAAAGAAATGGATGTAACAAGATGTTCCTTTTCATTGTCACAAGAAGTATGAGAAGTGTTTCAACAGTGCCTTGCAGGACCAGTCTTTACAGGAACCTCTCTAGGGATAAGTAGCAATATTTGAGGAAGAAACAGTCAAATTGCAAATAGTTCTTAGAAAACACAAATGGGGCAAATAATAAAAGAAGCATTTCACTTGGAAAAAAAGGGACAGCACAAAGCATGAAAGAAATCATGAAAAAAAACCAAACCTAAATGTTTTTGGAAAATAAGAGGCTCAATTAAAATTAAGGGGAAAAAACCCTATATAAATGACATGCATACGATTAAGCTGTTTGGAAGCATAGACAAACCAAGGGTAGAATCAGTAAAAAAGGACTAACTGACAGCAAGTGCCAAGGAAAAGCCAGCAGGATAGAAGGAACATTTTGACAAAGTGCTAATCCCTGCTGACCATACAGATCCAAACAGTCCAGGCATGCTGGAAGGACAGGACAGCTTCCAAGGCAGAAGGGAGAAGAGCATTATGGTGCCAGCAGAAAAAGGAGAAGTAATGTTGTAAATCAGAAGAGGAGAGTTGATGGTGCAGGCAGTAGAACTGCTGAGCTGTAAATAGCTAGAAGGACAAGTGTGAACAAAGCATCAGAAGTACAATCCTTTAAGCTTTTGAGCAGAGGTGATATTCAGTGACTGGCAAAACACAGCAGCTGTGTCAGACTACAAGGCTACCTAACCAATTCAGGCAATAACAGATAAGAAACTCATTGTCTGTTTCCAGAGGCAAAAAACAAACCATGAAGAATAAGACTCTTAACAAATTCAGACATGTTATAAAGAGATTTTTAGAGGAAAAGTATAGTTTTGGATCTAGGACTGCTTGGAAGTACTCATCCTTAGCAGTACAAGGACAAAACAAGAAATTGGGACACTTCAGCAGTAGGAGAAAGAAAATAAGCATAATTTTCCCAGTATTTTTGTAAAAATTTATTTGGAGCACATTATTGAAAACCTAAAAAATCCTATTAGATCTCAATTTGCTGCGGGTAAAACGTCATTTCTAAGGTGTTTGATTTCTGTGTTTTAACGGGTCNTGCGGGTAAAACGTCATTTCTATGGTGTTTGATTTCTGTGTTTTAACGGGTCTTAGCAGAAACAATATATCCATTAACACTTTAAAATGCAAAAATACTGTTCCAGTTTAACAGGTCCATATAAACTAATAAAAAAGCAGACACTTCAAGGGGACCCATTTTCACTGTTTTTTCTCCTCCCGCATGAGTTTAATGCAGTGTTGGAAAAGACAACTTCAGTTACCTCACTCAGGAGTGAATGAACTCTGAACACATTAGGCATTCATGCTTGATTTCCTTAAATCACTGATTCTAGTTGGTATTCAAGTTCTGAGGCTAAAAATATAGCAAAATTAGACTTTTAATTAATTTCCACAATAAAATTTCAGTGAATGTGAATTGGCATCAATGCAAAGTGATGCATAGTAGCTTGGCTACTGGACAGCTTTATGAACAATTAGGATGGAGGATAGTTACTGCAGTGCCACTTGAATTTCAATGCTGTTTCAATATTTCGTGGCATGATTGTGTTACGGTCACACTTTCTGGGGATATTAAATAAGTGTGAACCTTCATGGGTTTCCCCTTAACTTCTGCCTGCCAGTGTTTGAATGCAAATCAGCTGCAGAAGATTCCCTGGAGTTATTCTCAGAACAACCGCGTTCCTTATGTGCTCCCTCTGAATGTAAATGTCATCTAGACCACTAAGAACGCCAGACAGCAGCTTGGTCTGGAAACAGTGTCCTCTCCTGCCACAAACAAGGATCAGTGCTTCAAGTGCCAGGAGGTGGAGATTAACATGAGCACCAGAGACTGCCAACACCCTCAAAACTTGAAGGTTTGTGTAGGACATTTCTGTGCTGTCACAGCAGTCAGGACAGACAAGAAATTGCAATTCGATTTCATTGTATCTTCATGAGTTTCCATGGTGATGCAGGGGAAAAAAAAAATACAAAAAAAAAAAAAAAAAAGCCCACAACCAAAAACCTGCATTTATTCCTCCCAGCTACCATTATTTTGGGAGACAGAGGTGGAGGCTTATGTGAGGAGCAGGAAGCTCACAGACATTTCTCTCCTCAGTGGCACTGCAAACCTGTACAGGGTGATGTAATTCAACAGACAAAACCACACAGTAGTGCCAGAGGAGCTGCTGCTATCACTCATCAGTACTGGGCTACCTCAGTATAACACTTGCTTATGTGTGTGCGTTTATTCCAGAAAATATTTGTCTTTAAAAGGAAAATGGAAGTCCAGCTAACAGCAGCTTCAAAAACTAAACTAGAATATTATCATCAGTCTATTTTCATGCCTACCTTAGTCAATAGAAATGAGACTACTTTTGTGAATATTCATTATTTAGAAAAGGAGCAGAGGCAGATCACAGCAAGGTCTTAACACCCTTCTATTTTCAGGTCATGATTATGACAGAGAGAATGCCTCTGCAGGACAATACAATGGGTTAAATACTTTTTAAAATATGGATATTCCCCTGTAAATCAATGAAAGACAAGGGTCTGAAAAGCTACAAGACTCAGCTGAATTCTACAAGCCACACCCGGCAGGATGCTCAGCACCCCAGGGAATTTGGTTTAAGGAATTGAAAACAGTTTTAAGAGAGGTTTTTTTTAACTTAATCTGAAAGTTTAAAACTTCATGACTGTTGATCATTTGACATTCTCACTAATAGCTTTACTGTTAGATATGTTTTGTAATTTGATTATTAAGCAACCAAATAGATACTCTGAAGAAATAGAGTTTATAGCTTTTTGAGAGCACTATGGATTTAATGTTATGATGAATATAATTCACATACTTTAGGAGATATTTCCTACTTTTTTTTCCCTAACAGAAAATGTTAGTTCTCTGCCCTTTCAGGAGGGTAGAGAAAAGCTGCAGAAGGAAACACTTCTTATTTCCCAAATTAAGAGCATTTGAATGATCAATAAGGGAAAGTTTTTTAACATGAGACTGGTTACTGACACTTCAGCTGCAGTAAAATATATACATGAATTCTTGCACCAACTAAAAATGTAAAAAAAAAATTATATTACAGCTTATATTGTTAACAGTATAATAATGAAATCAGCACATCGTTGCAAACTAACATCTACCCTTTAAAGTTGTTCATGATGGACAAACTATTCTTAAATATGATTGGAAGGTACCTTACAAAATTTCCTAATGTATATATTTCATAAATGTCATCTGAATAAATGATAAAATGCAACTAAACAAAACTTTTTAAATAAATATTTTGTAATATAACATTAACTTTGTAATAGCTTCTGAATATAACTGTTTCTTCAATAAACATTGGCTGGAGAATGTGGAAAAATTCTGTTACCACATCACAAACCAATGAAGCAAAACTGAAAAATGTAAAATATTTCTAAGAAAAACAAAAAAAAGTGTATATAACGTTCTTAGAAATATGTATAGTATTTATGAAGAGAGATCACAGAATCAAATCAGCCAAACAAAAAATTAGGCCCTCATAAATTTTATCATCACAGCTTTGTTGGAGGCCTCTGCAGTGAAAATCAGAAATCTCTCTTACTAAAACTAGTTTTCTTATTTCTGAGAAAGAACACTTGTATTGGTGAAGGTTAGACCACTTGGATAGATGAGATTTATGAGCCAAAGAAACACACTAAGCCAGAGTAAATGCTGTTCCCACTAAGAATGTTGCTGATCTTCTGTACCAGCACAGTATGGTGCAGCTTCCAGCAGCAGAGAGGACCAAATTGTGTAACTAGCAAAGCTGTATCACTTTTTTTTTTTTTTGGTAGAAAGAATATTTTTATTCCTGATTTTGAATCAAAGATATGAAGGCAATTTTAGAACACATTATGCCAAGGGTAATGATGCACAAGAATGAATTTATTCTTATTTTGTTCAATATGGAATATTATTCTGAAACTGAAATTTTTATGTTTTGGCTCCTGTCTTTGCCTAAATATATATTTTTAAAAAAATTTATTTCAACAGATAGTCCCATGTTGCTCTGTAGGGGAGGGGGGGGAAATCTTTGTTTTACATATGTACACTAGGAAAGCATCTTAATAAACTGCTACATGACACTGCTATTTTACAGGACAGCAATTCCATTTGACCCTCATCTTTTTCAGCCACTACTGCAACAGATTGTGTTGTTGCTATTAGGAAACCATCTACCAAGCAAATATGGGTTTAACCCTTAAATATCCCACTGCCTCTGGATTACAGCACTCATAGTGAAGCTTGAGTGGCTTGAATGGCTGAATATCCAGGGCATTTGGGCTTGCCTCCTCATTTCTGGAGTAGCTGTGGGTCCTATGCTCACACAGACAATAATAGGTGAGTTCAACCCCTGCTTGTTTTGTAGTGCCTTGACAATGCCACTTCACCATGCAGGGAAAACTGGTTCTCACCTATGGGAACATAACAGAAGATTGACAAGGAAGATGGTAGACACACTCAAGTGACTTGCAGCTGGAGTGTAGAAAAACACATACATCATAATAATTATTGTTTAGTCTTACACATTTGTCAAGTACAAACATCTCTGTTTAGATAACACAGGCCTGTGGTAGATGTAGACGTGCTCTATCGATTATGCTTGAGGTTCCTGCCCTGTTGTGGGAAGGATCAAAGTACAGTGGTACATCGCACCAGTGTTGAATCTCCCATATACAGGAGGAACCAGCAGGTTGGGTGATCTCTAGCATGGACCACACTGCCTCCATCCCTGCTTCTGTGTCTCTGTCCACATCCTGCTTCAGACATCCCTCTTTGCATGTCATCGCCGTTTCGTAGTTGTCCCAGCATCCTGCCCATGCCAGCTCACACATAAACCATGTTGTAATTCTTATTTGGGTCTCCCTTTACTGGTCTAGCTCCTGCTGTGCACTGTTTCTTCATGTAAAACAACCATTTAGTACTCCCAGGATTCTGAGAGCCTGAAAATCACATACTCTTTCCCCTCCTGTATTGCATTCCTACCCTTTCAATTTATATTCACCTGAGAAATGCTGCTAAAGCTACATGTGTAGAGCTTAAAGGCAGGATCTGCTGTGACTTAAAGACATCAAAAGCCAAGAGCAGTATGATTGGAGTAAATTGCATGTTACTGGCTTTTGTTAGCCTCCAAAAGCCTCTTATTATCATTCTTGCTGTAAGTGTTTGCTACCACTTCTCCAGTGATTGTAGATGCCCATCAGAGGTGATAAATACCACCTCCCAAAAGGGCACAGGTGATTTAATTGACATGCAAGGGCAGGAACTGAGGCGGGTGGGCTTAGCGACCTGTGAAAGCTGTTGTCTGTGACACATCGCATGTTACATTTCCTGGTTAAATTACTGTTTGCAGAAACAATTGCTGTTTGTCTAAACCTGGATTTCAAACAGAAGAAAAATCTATTGCTGGTAGTTTAAGTACACTATAAAGCCATGCTCTCACTGCTCTCCTCTCTACTCGAGGCAGTGATACTGGTGTAAAAACACACCTTTACACTTATATACTTCTTCCTCTCAAGTTGCAAGCACCCATTCCAGCGCAAGCTAACTTTAGAGCAGTATAATGAAGGGCACACTTTCATAAAATTGCACCCCTTGAACACAAGAGAATGAGCATACTGTGTTTTTTAAAGGCCCATCCATCCTAGTATTACATCTCCAGTACCAGCTGCCAGCAGATCTGGATGAAGTGTACGACTGGAACAAGAGCATACAATATTCCCCTGAGTGCTGTCTTATCTCACTAATCCCTACTGGAAAGGTTATCTAAGCTTAATATAGTTTCTATATTTAGAAATTTAGGCTACAAACCATGATATAATTTTACCTAATAACTCATGAACTGAGAACACCAGATATTGGTTGGATTTTTTTTTCATTTCTCTGCACAATTTATTGTATTTTACAGAAGTTGTCTACCTGCAGTTCTAATTCTAGGTTTCCCTGCTGGTGTTCGAGATGGCTTATGGGTAGTTCATTCCCTTCATATCTAGCTCATCACTCTCCCAATATTTCATTCCTTTCTGTCCATGTCCTGCAAATTTCAGAGGTATTGCTTTGTTATTTGTTCTGCCATGGTGATCCCATTTTGCTTACCCATCTTAAACCTTCCTTTTTTTGTTCTTTAGTCCATAAGTGACTTTAAGTCCATAAACATAAAACTCTTCCAATAACCTATGTGCAAATACCAAGATTTTTTTTTTTTATGTATGAACAACTGAGGATTAACTATTTTTGTATGTTTCCAGTAGGACTTAACACATATGGCATTCTTGAATTTATTGTAGAATAAATTGTCCCTTAAAGATGCTGAGTACTGGGGTTTGGGGTTTTTTTGGGTTTTTTTGGTTTTTTTTTTTTACAGCCCAATTCAAAATAAATATTTATAACATCTTTGGATGGCTTTAGAGATTGAGGGGTTTTTTTCCCTTTTACTTCTTTTATTTATTGTTTGGGACAGTAATGAAGTTAAATATATTTAATTGCAAAACCTAATTTAAATATCTTATTCTGAGAAGATATTTAAGATATGCATTAGTAAAGCTTACAAATTATCACACCCTTTTTGCAAAATGTTATGTATGAAGAAGAATTTTCATTAATTGCAACTAGCTATTATGCCGTACATAGAAGATTGTGGAAAAATGTGGAGAAAAAAAGTAAATCATGAGTGATAAAACCAGGATGTGTATAGTATGACAATGGTGACATGAAGAAATGGTCTGGAGAATGACAAGTCACACAAAAGAAGTTTGTGAAAAATTGGGGAAGGGAGGTAATTAACTTTTCTTGAGCTGTTATTTGCTCACATTAAATATTCTTTACTAATTTCTGCTGGATGCAATATTTTTATTTACACAGATAAAGACATTTGCTGTAGTATGTTATCTGCATTTTGACCAACATGTACAGAGTCAATAATTTATAGACTGGACATCAGATCCTTTTTGGAAAGATTTGTCACCAAAGGAGTGTTTTGGTCGCTTAAAAAGCACTGTCAAAGGTACTGGCAAAAGCAGGGATTAATAGGAACTGGCAAAAATGTGGTTTTACACAGTTTGATAGCAAGGTTCATGGCTCATGGTAGGGCCTAGGGACACTTCATTGCTTACACAGTTCTGCCAAGGCTTCTCAGGAGCTCCTGAGGTCAGGCCCAATGATGGGGGAAGAAGAGAAGGGGGATGCGCCACAAGACTGACCACTTCCACACAGCCTAGTCCTTGGCTCAAGTCTCTTTTTATGATGTGGTCACCCAAAGCTTTTAATTCTTTCCTGTGAGCTTTTGAAGATGAAAGAATTTGAAATCAACTGAAGTTTGCATTTCAGGGCTTTAAACCAGAGTTCTTCTAGTATTAGGCTACAGATGGAGCACCATGGAGCATTTAGGGCCCCTGTGTCAGAAAACAGCTCGACAGGACACAGTTCTGGGAACTGCCTCCAGAATCACTCTTGGCTGCTACTGTGCTCTTGAGAGCACAGTACTAATAACACCAAGGCTGAGAGTTCAATTCACCATACAGGCCATTCACTTAAGAGCTAGACTCAATGATCCTTGTTGGTCCCTTCAAATTCAGAATATTCTGTGATTCTATGATTCTCACCATGGAGAGTACAGGAATGAGCACAGTGTGTATGAGATTGGAATAATTTGGGGCAAAACAAGGAAGTAAATTATTTTATAGTGTATGTATACTGAGTTCTCAATTGGGGATTTCCAAAGAGTAACTTTTTATGCAAAAACTTGGTATCATGGGAATAAATTAGAAGACACTAATAGTGAGCATCTTCTAATTTATTCCCATAATACCATAAATGCCATATACTTCATGGCATAAATTCGGACAAGAGGAAAAGGATAGTAGCAAATATGAAGGTAAATGAACAGAGGTTTGCATGGTCACAGTAGGAGAGGATTACAATAGGAACAAGAACTCTGAAAACATGTACAGAAACCTTCAAATTGTGTTTGTTTACAAGAGAAAACTAAGTCAGAGATGATCCTAGTGGGTTATGTGTTTGTGGGTTTATGTTACTCCAGAATATATAAAATTGTATAGAGGAACCTCTGTGCACTGTTAAGCATTACCATATTATCTTACTCTGCTTTTCCTGTATAGACATTTCCTGTATATTCATTTTTGTCTTGTTTCAGCATTATAACAAAATGACAAATCTCAGAAAAAGCAAGATAGCAAATTTGTCTCAGGATGTCGGTCTAGTAAGCGGTAGAAAACCCACCACTTGCCAATTCCCAAATTTCATTCTGATTTATTTCCTTTTCACTCCTCTTATATGCACTGGAGGTTATGCTAAAACTAAAAAAGTAGTGGAGTAGCAAATATCTATCCAAACAGTCAAGTCTGACACATTCTTTTGTGGAGTAAGGCACAGGAAAAAAAATTTCAAAAATTACCTCTTAGAAGAATGAAAGACAAAATAAAAGGCAAATACACATCTCTCTTTCAAACAATCCAAGAACTCAAAAACAACAACAACAAATGAAATCTCTAAAAACCAACAGCAAAATCCCCTAAAACTGTTGTTCTCTTCTCTTTGACAAACCTTTATTCTGTTCATGAAAAGCTTAAGACAAGCATTATTTATCATCTCTGGATTTCAGGGTGGTAAACCAAGACAGGAGAACAGTCTTTTGTTCACTTGACAAAGCAGCCAAAAAATTCCAGAACCATTGCTTACCCCTGTGGTGGATTGACACTAACTAGATGCCAGGTGCCCACCAAAACTGTTCTGCCACTCCCCTCCTCAGCTGGACAAGAGGAGTGAAAATATAACAAAACATTCATGGGTCAAGATAAGGGCAGGGTGAGATCCCTTATCAGTTACTGTGACAAACAAAACAGGTGTGATTAAGGGGAAAACAAAATTAATTTATTAACAATCAAATCAGAGTAGGGTAATGAAAAAAATTTTTTAAAAAAACCCCAAATCTTAAAATCACCTTTCCTCCAATTCTCCCTTCTTCTTGGTCTGAAACTAATTCTCAAATTTTCTACCTTACCCAAGTGGCTCAGTAGGACAGGGAATGGACATTGCAGTCAGTTCATCACATATTGCCACTTCTTCCTTTTCAGGGGAACTCCTCATACTCTTCCCTCCCTCCAGTGTGGGATCCCTTTCATAGGATGCAGTCCTCCAGAAACTTCTCCAACACTGAATCCTTCTCATGGACTGCAGTGCTTCACAAACTGTTCCAGGCTGGTTCCTTCCATGGTGATCCTTTGTAATCAGTCTGATCATTGTCCGCATGGGCTCACAAATCCTGGCAGCAAACCCACTCCAACATGGGGTCTTCTCTCTCCATGGATACACAGGTCCTTCCAGGAGCCTGCTCCCATGGGATCACAGCTTTCTTTGGCCATCCACCTGCTCTGGTGTGGGGTTCTCTAGGCTGCAGGTGAATCTCTGAATCCCTGTGGATCTCCATGAGCTGCAGAGGAATCACAGCTCCAGTGCCTGGAGCACGTCCTTCCCATCTTCTTCCCTTACCTTGATGTCTGCAGAGCTGTTCCTCTCACACGCCTTCACCCCACTGTCCTTTGGCTGAAATCGCTCATGCACTGTAGCTTTTGCCCCTTCCTGTGTTATCCCCCCACCACTGCTGATGGGCTCAGCCCTGGCCAGCAGCGGGTCCCTCCTGGAGCTGTCAGACACGGAGGAGGCTTCTGGCAGCTTCCCTGAGAAGCCACCCCTGCATCCTCCAATACCAAAATCTGCCGTGCAAAACCAATACTAAACTGGAATATATTACAAAAGGGTAGGATTGCAGAATGTTATGTCATATCTTTCATTTGTTTTCTCCTTGCTTGGTATGCCTCCATAAATGTGAGAGGTTGTAATGGGGTTGTTTCATTTGGGTTTTGGTGGGGCTTTTTCGAATATCTCTTTTTGAGTTTATTTTGAATTTATTTTGAGGTTTTGCTTAATTTAATACACTTATCCAAATTTAACAAATATATTTCTGAACATAAAATCTTGTTATATGATTAAAACCAAGAAACTCAGCACAGTGAATAGCTGAATAACTTCGTAAGTTTATCTCTAGGAACATGAACTGCAGAGTAATCTAATTGTACTTAAGGAAGTTTTGCT
Organism: Regulus satrapa; assembly: GCA_013396955.1. Lineage (NCBI taxonomy): Eukaryota > Metazoa > Chordata > Aves > Passeriformes > Regulidae > Regulus > Regulus satrapa. The sequence goes on along the minus strand of VWZN01009892.1, from coordinate 415,485 downwards.
CTGAAAAATAAATGACTTTGAAAAATCAGATACCTCATATTTGGTATCCAACTCTATTAAGTTTAATAACAATATAAACCCAAAGTTTTCAGTAATATTTTAACTGGAAAATGAGAAATTATAAAGATTATTCTTTTCTCATTGCAGTATATTTTAGAACCGAGTCTTGGACTTGAACTGAGTTGTATCTACTTCTTCTTTTGAAAGAAAGAAATCTTGATAATTATTTCTGGGTGAGACCATGACAAAAATACAATTTTTTAGCAGATATTGTCATTATTTCTGCTAGAATTAGCAAAATCCTGCCACCTGTCTAAAACATTTATTTTTAAAACCTTCTATTGTCTATTCAAAAGGTATTATAATTAGCACTTATCTGTCATTTTGAAGTCTAATTAGTTAGCCTTGCATTCTTATTAAATTATGAAGAGTTGAAGGTCATGTCATACATCATTTCCAAAGTAAATGTCCCCTAAGTTTAATACAGTCTTGAAATTTACCACTTTTACAGATATGACATTTGGCATTAAAAATTTCAACATCATTAAAATGCAGGTTTAAAAGAAAATTCCAGGTTTTATAAAGTGCATTGATTTTATTATTTCATAAGGGGAAATTTTTCCTTCCACTTCATAAATACTTCTTAAAATCACTGAATATCATGATTCTTCATTTTCAGATGTTTCACACTAGCTTTTCTCAATTACTTTGTTGGAGTTTCTCCTGTGTGTTTTGAAATGATCACCACAGAAATAGGTCCAGCTACCTAGGTATGCTTTTCAACATTTGCCTGGCCATATTTTATTAGCAACACAAATCCTCTAGTCCCTGCCCCATCAATTACAGCAGCAGGATGCTCAAATGGCAATGGAAAGATGATTTTCTGTGCTGGAGGAAGGTACAGAGCTGTGAAAGTGTCCAGAGAAAGGCTAATCTCTGAGTTAGGAAAAAACCCAGCAATGTGGAACACAATTTCTAAGTCTCCTGGGGAGAGGGCTCTGGATCACTCATAGGAAGAAAGGTGGGAGTCTGCACCATGTAGGTCTTACTTGTGGCAAATTACTGCCTTGTGGAAGGAGGAAATTGAAGTCAATAGAGATTGCTTTCAGATTTTACACCCCACAGCTTTGCTCAGACACTGCTAGGCCCCTTAGAGCTTTGGCTGGGGAGCTCTTCATTACCTATTGGGTGTTCCTTTGCCCAAAAGGGGGACCGATGGCACCTTCTCTCTCGATGGCTACAGACAGACTTCTGGGTATGAACAAAACTTCACATCAGCCTGAGCACAGGTCTGTGTTTAGGAACTGCATCTCCAGGTTTGGTACAGGCTTTTAGGGGAAGACTTTACACTTGGAAGAAACTGTACATTTGAGAATCAGCAGCAAAATTTCAGCAACTTTGGTGGTTTGGCTTATTGTTAGAGTTCCAATAGCTGAACCCTCAACATTTGTTTATATGGAATGCAAACATTTGTGCAGTAGAATTGTTTCATTTTTTCAAAATAATTTAAAAATAAAAATCCATCTATGTTCTGATTTGCATTTAGTTGGTGGTTTAGACATCGCATTTGGGTCTCTATTGGTATAAATAAAGCCAATCTATTTAACAGGATAAGAAGAATTTGGGGTCTTTTTCTGTAATTTCTTGGTTTTGCAATCCTTGTCTCGCTCATGGCGTTTTATTTTCAAGGCTTCACTGTGTGTTTTGATGCCAAGTTAACAACAAAATAAGGTGAAAATATGTTCACTTGCACCACACCTGCTTTCATTAGCAGCATATTCAGAGAGAAGAGACAGAGATGAGAAGAAACTCAACAAACCATGTTGCAAAGGGATAAATCCAACTGCATGTCAATATGTGGAAATCTTAGAACCCCTTCAAAAGAAAGTTGGCATCTCTTCCCCTTCTATCTTACCAAACTGAAAAGTGTCTTGATTGCCTTGAGTGGATATTTCAGTAATTATCCCAGAATTATGGTCCATTTTGGGAGTCAGCCACTACTTTGATGGCTATAGCTGAAAAGTTACCACTGAAGATTATCACCTGGTTCTAAGTTTAGAATTTATGATGGAAAATAGGGCATACATCAAGGAATACTGATATTTTTTTTTTAATTCCTACATTGAAAAAAGAAATAGAAGAAAGAAAAGTTTAAAGCTGGTAGACCTGGGAAGAAACATGAATTTTTTCCTAGCACAAAGGAAATTATAGGCTATTTCAGTGACTTAGAAGGAAAGAAAAAAAAACAGCACCCCCTTCACAACTCCATAAACCTTATATATAGGGCCCAGAGACATCCATATGAAACCCTGAATCATATGACAGAGTACGTTCACTGCTGCAGCCTCATCACTTTAACACAAGCTCATCTTTTCACTTGCAGTTAAAATAAATATAAATAAATAAATAAACCAAATGGAAAGAACCAAAATCAAGCAAAAAAAAATCAAAACCGGAATAAAACAAAACAAAAATCAAAATAAACAAACAAAAAACCAAGCCAAACAAAGAAAACCCAAACAAAACCATCATCTCATATAAATCTTGATTTAAACTCAGAATTAGACTCAGGTCAACTTTAACATCTCAGGTTTAGACAAGAAAAGGAATATTAGCTAAACATGTAAGGGCACAAATTTTTTTCCGGTGACATGTGCATACATTTTTTTTACCACCATGCCAAAGGTAAATGCAAGTTAAATGATTTAGGCCACCCAAGAAGCAGGGGAAGCTAAGTCTCCATGCATCTCTATTTAAAAAAAGAAAGCAGGCATTCTGTAAAGTCTATTGTAGCTCTCCATCTGCTGAGCTGAGAGGCTGAGGATGACATGAATGTGCTGAGTCTCCTTTTTCCCCATATGATACATTTGAGCTAAATAGTTTTTGACACTGTTTAGGACAAGTCAGAGTCAAAGCAATCCTGGTTTATGTCTTAGGCCTAGACAAGCAGAGTAACCAGGGGACAGCCATTAGTCACCAACAAATTGCAAAGCAATTGGTAAAAGGTAAAATCAAATTACAAAGGTAATCACAAAGGTAACAAAGGTAAAATCAATTACAGTGACAATCAAAGTGCTCAGATATCAGACCTGAAAGCTCTGGAGTTAATAAATATTCTCATATAAGATAGTAGACTTTAGCCTTCCAAAATTTCAAGCAAAATCATAACTTGTCCCTGAAAGCAATAAAGCTATTAGTTGATAGAAATTATTTGTATAATATGTTGAACCAACACTATATATAGAAATTAAAATAATGAACTAATCTAATCCTTTGCAGAGCAACTGGTACTTAAAACAACAAAAATACTGAATGTTACAAATCTTTCAATAATGACAGTTTCTTTTAACTGCTATTATATCATGAGGAAGATAAAAACAGAAGTAATTTGCACCTTTATTTTCTTTAAATTGAGTGATTAAAAGGCAAAAGAAAGTGTGGATTACTTAGTGGCCATGCTCAGGTGTACAAATTGTGCCTTCTACTCCTATGCCTGATATGATTAGTCTAGCAAGATTTTTCAAATCCACAACTCTGGGAGCTAAAGTGTCCCTCCATTAATATATTATAGCATGAGTAGTTGGACTGAAAATGTTCAAGTGAGATGACCTGAAATAAGAATTTCAGGTACAAATAAAAACCAACAATCAAAAGGGAGAATGAAGATCCTATCATGTAGGAAGGATCTGAAAGTCCAGAAAAATGAAGAGAATTCAGATACTGATTTCCCAACCAAAGCTCAAGCAAACTATCATGCTGCTATAAATTCACAGTGTCTGGTTTGAAGGTAAATTTTCACCAGTTGGATTGTCTGAGAACATGAAGGCAGAAAGCAAATTCCTCCTGAGAAGACCATACTGGAATTTTGGGAAACTGCTGGCAGATTGCAGTGGGATGACCCTGGCTAGATTCCAGACACCCACCAAAGCTGCTCTAACCTGCCCCTTGCAGCTGGACAGAGGAGAGAAAATATAACAAAGGCTTCATGAGTGGAGATAAGGACAGAGGGAGGTAACTTACCAAATACCATCATGGGCAAAACAGACTAGAATTAGTGATATTAATTGAACTTTTTACTAACACAATCAGAATAATGAGAAATAAAATAAGACCTTAAAAGCACTTTACTCCTCCCCCTCCCTCCTTCCCAGCTCTAAGTCATCCCCTGCAGCAGTGGAGAGAGACAGGGAATGAAGACTATGGTCAGTTCATCGCAGGTTGTTTCTGCTGCTGATCAGGGAGACGAGTGCTTCCCATTTCAGAGGGGGGGCCCTCCTGCAAGAGACAGTTTTTCACAAATTTCTGTTACATGGGTCACTCTTCCATGGGGTACAGTCCTTCAAGCACAGGCTGCTCCAGTGTGGGCTCCCCATGCGGTCTCAAGCCCAAACAGGAAACCTGTTCCATCCTGGGCT
>VWZN01009892.1:400407-410661 GCA_013396955.1 Regulus satrapa | reverse complement strand
CCTTAAATGTTATCCTACCATTATTTCTGATTGGCCCAGCCTTGGCCCGTGGCATGTTGGTCTTGGAGCCAGCTGGAAAAGGTTCTGCCGCACATGGAGGAAACTTCTGGCAGCTTGCCAAAGAAGCCAGCCCTGTACCACTCTTGTACCAAAACCTGGCCACACAAACCCAATACATAGACCCAGACTCCCGAATGCAGTTTGTCAGCTGAGAGAGGTTCTTCCTCAAGAGACCTCTTCATGCACTGAGACTTCAGAAAGGGTGTGGATTTCTGAAAAACAGCAGCCCTAATTCAGTCTGCATTTGTGTTGCTTCTAAGGGAAGCCACTAAAAAATTATCTTCAGGTTCAGCTCATTAAAGATCCTTTGCAAATCATGCATAATTAACATTAGCTGGAAAGTATTTCCTGCTCTATGGATGAGAAATTTGGTACAAAAATCAGTTTTCTAACAAAGTATGGCAACAACAAAAAACCTAAACAAAACCTCAATCGCATCATGTTTTTATTAAAAATTACAATTTCATTCAGTCTTTTATCTAGGCCCTATTTCTTATTTTGTTCCTAGGACCTCTCCCTCTCAGAACTTCTCTAAAGTATGCATCAAAACGAATAGGATTACAGACTTGAAAATTCACTGTGGTTCGATCTGTTTTGAATTTCCAGCCAGGAAGGGTCATTTCATATCACACTGCTGATGGCTAGTGCATTCAAGTAGCATTAATTTTTTAATGGACTCACACTCCATGTCTATTAGAATGAAATCATCATATTAGTGGTTTGGGTTTTTTAAATGATTATTCAAAACATTTAGAAAACCTAAATGTTCATTTGAAGATTCATTTTAAAAGTAACTGTTCATATTAAAACTTGAAAAAAAGCTAGTTTTCAAAATTCAAGAGCACAAAAATGCATGGAAAATGCAATATTAGTTTAATGCTTTAATAATGTAGAACATTTATCTGAGATAATCTATAACACTAAAATACTTACAGGTGATTATTAAAACCCTTAACTTAGACAGTTCACTTATCTCCAAATATTAATCCATTCATATGTTGGGGACTAGTCAGAATTATGAGTAGTTGCAAGTTTGTAATCTGTTTTTCCAATCAGATATGGGCATCTTATTCAGGCTGAGGGGTTATTTTATTGCTAGATGGATGCCAGAGTTTGGAACAAGTACATGTATGAGGCATTGTACCTGGCTCAATGTGCAGAGTTTGGCCTCATTCTATCATATATGTGCCCTTGTCTACTCTTCTCTTCCATTCAGCAATATCTCTATCTAGGTGGGTTTCTGCTTGTCCTCTGCACTGAATATATTCCAGGCCAAAGACATCTCCTTTCCATGTGAAGTCTAATATATAAGCCACTAGACGACCTTCCCCATTTTAGATGTCCTTTGAATTTTCCTCATCCCATAATTTGCTTCAGTAGTTTACTCAAAATTATTTATTTTCTGCACTCCTATAATTAAAGTTTAATAACTTTTTTTTTAATGTAAGTAAAATGACCTGGTCAATTTGACAATAAAAAATGCATTTGAAATATGAGACATTGCTTTAAAACTGGGAAATATTAATATTGTTTATTTACTTTAACTTAATTTGTGTCCTTAAGTTTTCTGAATTTCTAGATTCTATCTACAAAACAGTAAAAATCATAATGATATGTATTCTGTATGTGTACATAATATTCCATAGTATATATGAAAACTTACTTTTAAACATTTTACTGTGGCTACTGTAGGCCTGTCTCTCAAGCTTTCAATGTTAAAACTAGACAGAAGTAAACAAAAGTAGTTAATCTTATAGAGGGAAAACACCCATCTACTGGCTGAGACAAGCTAAAATACAGAATCACTCTTTTACCCACCAAGGTTCTGCAGGATAAACTCTTCCCTCAAGCCATTCTTTCTAGTACAAGAAATTTCAGAGTTCAAGAAACAATAAAATCTGAAAAAGCTGCTGTGCACTCCCAAGATAACTACCTACAAGTACAGGCAAGGTTCCTCCTCTGTTCCAGGGTACCTTCTTCCCCCCCTGTCCACTGCATCTGCATCTCCAGGGATCAACTCTTGCAGTGCAGATTCAGGCTTTGCCTAGCATGAAAAGTACCTCCTCCAGACAGAAAATTGGCCAGAATTGTTGCCTGTTCTTCTCTGCTTCAGAGCTCAACATTTTTTTTTACCTAAGAAGTACTAACATTTGAGTCTCTGTATGACCAAGATGTGAATAAACACACCTTATGCTCTGCCAGTTCTCTTACCTCAAGTTTGTAAAGTCCTTTGATTCATAGAGAACTGCTAGGTCCTCCAATGTGGTTTTTATAGGTCTTTGTTCACAGAAAACTTTGTCCTTGTGCTGCACCTTGGTGAGCCTGTAGTTGTGAAGCTAATTTACTTGCTTTAGTTTTGCACCTTCAATAGTCTAAGAAGGAAAGCTCCTTGAGCCACTGACTTCTTAGCCAGACCACGTAAGTTCTATAACAAGCCCCCAAACACCAACCTGCCAAATAAAAATAAATTGTCCTGACATGAATGTTATGAAAAACCTACTAGCTAATAGAGTATCTCCTTGTTACAATGATAAATATCAGTTGCATTGCATCTTGCATTTTTTTTCATGTCTGAATGATAAAGGCTCAGGAGACTGATTGCTTCCTGAAGAGCGGGAAGGTCATTATATGAACTAAAAGCTGTGAGGATTGGACATGCTAGGGCTACCTTAGGTTTTGGTTACTGGAGATAAAAAATAGACACTTAATGACACAGGGGGAGTCTTAGAATTTCTTTTACAGCAACTGAAAAGGTGTTCCATGAAATTTAGAAACTTTTACCATTACATATTTGGATACATCTCTAAAAAAATATGTGGTGATGCTGTAGACATCACATAGACAGTGGCAAAGAGGAAAAAAAAAGAGTTTATTAAAGAAAAGATTGAAATATCTTCAGGATGTAGGGCTGGATGGGCCTCCAGAGACTTCAGGGTTGATAAAAAAAAATGAACTACAAGATAGAATATAAATAGAAAGGTGGAATAAGCATTGATGATTAGGTGGGAGTGAAAAAACTATAAGCTATAAACAAGTCATATGTTCCAACATGGTTAAAACCTATGTGTAGATTTATTATTGAAATGAAAAGAAAAAGCACAAAGAACAATTCTTGGACAAAAAATGTTGTAATGTGGAGTGTGTCAAAACTTATTGACAGAAAATCTACCACCAAAACTAGATTAAATAATGCAACAGGTAGCTGGAACTTGCCTAGAAAGTTTGCAGAGTGTCAACAACATTCTCTGTGAAGCAGTTTAGACTGCAGAGGTGGAAGAAGAGCAATTCAGCAGCTAAAAAGATTAGAAAGTCCAGTGAGATATTCACCCTGAAAAACAATGTCCAGCCAGCAAAATCTGTGTTATATGTTGATATAGATAAAGACATATGTTCTCACTCTAGATTGCAGTGTAATGTTGGAACAACTTGACCTCATTTTAAATGAGCTAGCTCAGGTCCTGGAAGCAATGTGAGTGTGAATGCTATGCTGCAGTACTTATTCTGCAAGGGCAAGTAGAGCCCTCTGCTTCTATGGGTGGCTTTTTTCTAATGAATTTGCTTGCTATTTGCTTATCAAAGCATTCTAGTTCACTGAAGGCTATTTCCAATATCTCTGCAGTTTTAAAAAAGCACCTGTACCCAGATGCCACAATAATGTAAGACTGAAACAAATGTTATTGAGACTATACTGCCAGTTTCCTATATATTGAGAAAAATGTTAATGAAGAAAGTCTGCTAAAATAACAAAAAATAGAAAATAGTTGGAAAAACTATGTGAGGGCAATATCAGCTACCCAAAAATATTTCCTCTAATAAAGGCTGAAAATCACACAGACAAATGTGTGGCTCTGTCAAATTCTGTGAAAAACATTTCCTGGGAGAAAACGGTCTTTGAGCTGATTTCAGTTCTCACTACCAACCTCTATAACACAGGTGAACTTGAAGTAATTTCAACCTCCCTGTAGTAATTTCAGCTTTACCTGAAGTAGCTCTAGAGTAACCTTAAGATGTACAGGTTCCAAGGTGGAGGGTCCTCATGTCTTTGCCAGGGCTAGGCACCACTGGCATTAAGACAGATCTCTATTGTATCCCACCAGGGAGAAACAAAAAAAGACAAAGATAAGAAAAATCTGCAAATATCAGCTTGCTAACTGTTCTTACACTTTATTCACATCAAAAAAATGCCAAGGGATTATTCCTAGATCCCTGGTCTGTATGCTAGCTGCACTAATTGAATCTGATTTTATATTGGATCAACCAATTTGCTCATTAATACAAAATAGCAAGACATTTACTTTGTAGGCAGGTATCATTGTCAAAGGCTAATCAAATCTGCAGTAATCTGGTTCACATTTATGCTCACCTTCTAGCAAGCTTAAGCATTTTTACTTATCTGTTAAGGAATTTCTTCTTTAGGTTAAAGTAAAAAAATTATACTTGAATTGCCTTTAAGAGACTTGCATTGCTTTATCTTAATTAGACCTATAAAAAATTCCTCTTTAACTATATTATTTTCTGTATTAGTAAGAAATCTACATCAAGCAAACTACTGTCCTGGTGCAGCTTAATATTGACTTGCAATTAAATTCTCTACTACTGCAGAAATTAGCATCTTCTAAAACATATTTTAAGATAGTCCCATAACAAACATTATTGAAATCACCTTCACAGCAAGGTTTATATTCATGACAAGAATGAGTAAATAGAAAAAAGGATCAACATGAAATTCACTCATTGTCCTCAATATTTCCTTCAGCCTTGCAGAGGACTTATGAAAAATTGAACTTCAGCCAAAAATGTGTCCTCACAGCCCAGGCAGCTAACCTCATCTTGGACTACACCAAAAGAAGTGTGCCCAGCAGGTCGAGGGAGGTGATTATTGCCCCCTCCTCTTCTCTTGTGAGACTCTACCTGGAATACTGTGTGTTGGGACCCCAGCATATAAAAAATTCTTGGGATGAGTCCAAATCACTAAGTTGATCTCAGGGTTGGAAAACCTCTACTATGAAGACAGGCTGAGGGAATTTGGGCTGACCCGCCCAAATAAGAGAAAGCTCTGAGGAGACCTTAAAGCAGCCTTCCAGTACCTGAAGAGAATTTAGAGAAGGTAAAGAAAGATTTTTCACAAGGACATGTAGCTGTAGGAAAAGGCAGAATGGTCTTAAGCTGAAGGAAGGTAGGTTTAGATTAGATATTAGGAAGAAATTCATTACTGCAAGGGTAGTGAGTCACTGGAACAGGTTGTCCAGAGAGGTTCCTGTTCCTTGGAGACCTTCAAGAACAAGTGGGATGAGGCTCTGAGCAACTTTATGTAGTGAAAGGTTCCCTGCTCACATCAGGGGGGTTGGAAGTAGATGATCTTTAAGGTCTCTCCCAACCCAAACCATTTTGTGAGTCTATGGATTTCTTCCCAGCAACACATAAAACTTGTGAAACTAATCTTCTGCAATTTAAAATAGATTTTGTTAATTTAAATCGCAGTTTATGGTGTAGTCAGTCATGCTGGCAAGGGAGAAGTCTTACTTGTGATGTCCAATATGGCAAAAAACAGTCTAAATAGATAAAACTCAGGAAAAACAGAAGAAACTGAATATCACATCTTATAATTAAAATTTCCAGAGTCATCCATTTCTGTCACACAAAGATGTGTACACATATATATACATATTTTATGATTGATTATCATAAAATAATCAATCTTTATTTTTTTAATTCTCTCCTACAACACAACACAACTTGCACTATATAAGCAGCCATATGAACAGTAGACATTATATTATCATATACACAGCTAACTCACACAAAACGGGGTCTGAAACTTTGGATAAATTCCTCCCTAGCCAGATGTTCTTTTTGCATTAAAAAACAATTGGAAAATGAAAGGAAGAAGCAGTGCTACACAGATAACTGAAATCCAAATAGATTTCTTTGGAAGGAAATCACTAAAACTTTCATAATCATAATCAAAAACAAGGCTAGAAATACAGATGGAGGGAAAAGAAAAAAAAATGAAAGAGGGAATGATGAGAAAGAAGGAAAACTCAGGAATAAAAATAAAAGAGGGGAATAAAGGAGAGTGAGGGCTAGAGAAAGAATAGAGGGGAATCAGTCAAATAGACAGGGAGAAAATAGGAAAGAAGATAGAAAAGGGAAACAGAGAAGGGAGATGGAAAAGGATTCAGCACAACTAACCCAGTTATTATAATTAATCCAATTGATTTAAAAGCTATAAAGAATTATAAGAAATCCCTCATGTATAGTAATCATACTCACTCATAATTCAACCTTGCTTTTGCAAAGCTTTGAAGGCAAAGACCAATTCAATTGTTTAAGGTGTAGTAAACTAAAATAGCCTAGAGGTTGATGCCATTAGTATCCCATTTTTGTGAAAGCTAGATAAATTCAGCATCTCCATGGGAAAACATGAAAAAAAAAGCATTGGTTTCATTATTGCATCTTTAAAACTAGTAACATTTTGCAAGCCTCTGTCAATAAAAGTATACCAAGCTTTACTATCGAGTTCCAATATGAAATGAAAACGTTGTTATTGTAGCAAAATTAGTCAGGAGGAGACATATACTCTAATTTGAGTTTCTATTTTTAAATTATTTCTATTAAATCAGCTTCACAGATAGTTGAAGTAAAATTTGTGTCAATATGGGAGCACTAATGACTGCAATCTCAGCTGAAGAAATCCTGATACTTTAGTCTGAATGAAATGTGCCAATATCCATTTCATTCAAGGGGCCTTGTTTTGTCATTTGCTGTTCCTTAGTCTTAACCTATAGCAGATTCCCTAAAATTGCTTTATGTAGAAAGAAACAAAAGCTCTGAAATGTTATCAGCTTGTAAACTATTTGCTGAAGGAAAACATAAAATGGGCCTGCTGAGTATACACTATTTCTGCATTTTGTTCCTGAAATTATGTAAGAAGGCAGTTTCTAGCTAAACAAGGTATGTCCTTCTTAGCAATTATATGCTGCCATAATCCTATTTGCTGGGGTAAAATCCATTTTATGGGGAGATGAAGAATATATAGGCATCTACACTGATGCTATATAAAACAGCCCAATACACAACATACTACTAAAATCAAGTTGCCACTTTGAGTTTATTGCTTTCTCACTAACATTCACTTCACATTTTTCCGTGAGACACTATGTAAATTCAAAATGAGTTTATTTCACAGTGTTTGTGAAGGGGAAGATCCAGACTTGCAAACAAGAGACATGCAAGCACATTTTAAAATGTGAACAAATTTGCCAGTAGAATAGGAATTTCTCATCTCTGAAATTTAGTTGGTGTGCTCATTTAAGACAAGGACCTATACAACATTTTGTTAAATATACTTAAATAAGAATACACAGCTTCACAGCCTTTAGCAAGATATGGTTCCATGTTAGAAGAAACCTTTTTCCACACACTGTCAGGATTTCATTTCTGGGAAAGTGGAAAAGTATGTATTCTAGTATATTTCACAGCACAAGGGAATTATTCACAGTAAATCCTGGAGCTTGTCAATTTCTTATGTCTGTCTAGCTACATAAAAAATTATTCACTTGGCCCTGTCCTAATGGAAAAGAAACTTTCTTGCTTCTGCTCCTACAGAGCTGGGCAATTTACTGCAAACACCTGACTGCTGTGTGTGTAGGGGTCTGGGACCAACCACAGGAGTGAGACTGCAAAGTTCAGGGCATGCAAATGGGCAGGTGCAAACTGGAAGACCAGGGTTCTGAGGCCAGCTGCTGGGTTGATTGAGTGGCTAAGGTCAGCAGTTGGAGTGAGAATGTGTGTATAAATATTCGTGCTTGTGCATATATACACCTCACTGGCAGATTTCCATCCTGACCAGCGGGAGGAGAGGAGCAGCACTGGGCAGCCCACACTGTTCATGTTTACACAGGACCTACACATCCATGCAGGTGCAGGTAGGTCCCTACTTTCCATCTGCTCTGACTCGTTGTCTGTGCACACTCAGATGGGCATGACTACCCCCTAATAATGAGCTGAGCCTTGCTGCTGGCTGAACCTGGGCACAGGATGCCCACAGCTTTGGGGTTTGTGAATGCAGAAGCTGCCACTGTGTCACTGGAGCTGCTGTCTGCAGAAGTCCAGAGCATTCCTTGGGAATTTCTTGCCATCTGACCACAAGGTTTCCAACCCAGCTCATCCTACTTAGGATTGCATGAGCCCCACTGGGTGCAATGGGGTCATGTCTTGAAGGAGGACATGGCCACAGTCATCTCATGTAGATTACTGAGGGATGGCAGCTGATTAATGCTAACAACCAGGTTTAAAAGTTCTAGTTCCCTGGAATAGGGTGTTTCATGTGTTGTTAATGAAAACAAAACTAATTCTTACTTTTTAAAATTTATTTCTACTGTTTTACTGGCAAATCCCCACTGAGATAAAACAGCTAGTATAAAGGGGTATTCTGAGAAATCAAGAACATGGATTCATATCAATATCAGAAATTTTTCTAAAATATCAACACTTTAAAAATCCACAATTTTCTGATTTAGACTACAGAGATAAGAATCTTGTAAGCAATCCCTCAAAATAAGGCAATTATAGATATGAGATCAGCACATTACTTAGTTTCCTGAAAGCAGCAGCAAAGGGTGAATCTGAGGTAGATCAAGAGAAAACCCATAAGGAACCTAACAGAAATTTCACCTCAGTTGATAACTTCATATTTCTAACATTAAATGTAAGGTCATTATGTTTCATTATCAGAAATAGCTGTAGGTTTATATAAATATTTATTTGTGACAAATATTTTAGGTAATAACCAGAAAATCTTATTAGATTGTTAAGTCCATCTGCCTTCAAAAGCAGCATGCTTTCTAATGACAAGGGGACAGGTAATATATTAAACTAATAGCTTGCTCTTAGCAAAATGGAGGAAAAAAATATGTATTAGCACATAATTTTCTTTATTAGAAAAACTAATCTAGTTTTTCTAGTCTAGTTCTAAAAGAACAAAACAGAACTTTTAACAGCATCTTGTCTTGTGTGCATTTTCTCTCATCTGCTTGTTTGGGTTATTTTTGAAAGAAAAAGCCTTGTAGATGCACTGTGAATACTGACCTCACCTTTATTTGACAAATAACCTTGACAGTTATTCATGGAATTTCACTGCAAAGAGACTCTGAACTTAAAAGGCACTCTGGGCTATCAAAAAACATTGGTACTTTGAGTGGTTTATTAATTTTTCACTCCCCCTGCATGGCTAAGGCCATGCATTAAGCCACATCTCTCTCTATGCAAACACCACCCAACTCTAATTATTTTTATATGTATAAATGCCAGCTATTTTGTAAGATATATCTTATACAGCTATCCATTGTGTAACCACAATAGTATTGATTTATTTTCTTTTGTTTTCTGCCTCAATCCAAGACATTAAGTAATTCTTTATTCTTGCTCAAGTAGATTTTCTTCATGCTCCTGAGCCCTCAGCTCTGTTCTTTCTCTAGACAGATCTCTCACACACTTGTAGCCATAATGAGCACTTAACTTTTCCCATGTTTCTCCACCCACTCTCCCAATTTCCCGTTTGTTTCTTTCACCCTTTCATCTTTCCTGTTGTCAGTGCTATCTTTTTGTCCCAATTTTCTTTGCCTACCTAAGGTTCCCTTTCACCACATCTATGCTAACAAATCCAATTATTCTCAATGGAGAGTATCTTAAATGGAAATTAATCCCTGAGTATATTTTACATGTTATAGAAGAACTGATGTTGAGAATTATGTGTTTTCCCTTGATAATTTTCATAGGCACATACTTTTCTTCATTTACTGATTATGTTATATTAATAGGAATAGCTGTTTCCCCAGCAGATGTTACTGGGAGCTTGCCACCTAAGATTTTTATGAGAAATGTAAACCAAACCCAGATCTTGATTAATGTGAATGAACATACATTATTGTCTAAAAACCAGAGCCTCTCTGTGAGAGTTTTTGATATGGAATCTGGTTAGCCAAAGTTTAAGCTTGTTTTTTCCCAAACTAAGGGAAAACAGGCTTGTTTACCTTAGNTTAAAAAACAATCTTTCTCTTCCTTCTTCAACCTCTTTGTCTCATTCCTCATTTCTAGACACAAGAAAGTTCTTACCATAGATTCCATTGGGCCAGAGCTGTCCTGTAATTTTTGTACCAGTAAGACAGAAGTAACTACTTTTCTTTGCCTTTC
>VWZN01009892.1:385069-400359 GCA_013396955.1 Regulus satrapa | reverse complement strand
CTTTAATCAAAATTCCTGCTGAATGACACTGATTTGAAAAACAAAGATCCTGACTCACTAATGAAATGTCTTGAAGCACTATCACTGAGGATGAAATATTCCCAGAAAACTGCAGAGAAAAAAAGGTTGCATTATATTTTACATTTTAAAGAACAAGAAAATATATATACCAAATATATGAATATCCCAGTGATCAACAGGACAAAATAAGGAGCATTTATGTTCCAGTAATTTCTCTTAATTCATCCTTTTTTTCTGTGCTAATTGTGATGTGCTAATTCTGGATGTGTGAGCCCACCAACTTTGGCTTCAGAATAGCTTGACCATGCATTGATGTTTATTTATTCAGCATCACTGAAGAAAGAATTTGATAATTTGAATGCTTTACAGTTTTCCCTGGTGAAAGAGGGAAGTTTTTTTCTGAGACTGATGAGGTGGGATGGAGGAACAGTTATATATTGTTACCTTTTCCTGATAAAGTGTCATTCCTTATTCCACTGGAATCAATGCTCCATCCATCTGTGAATACCATCCAGCGTCTTTTTTTGTGCATTGTTCAGAATTTCACTGTCTTCCTAACTCCATTCAGAAATGAATTGGAGAATTTATTCTCACCATCTGTCTAGTTAGAGAGCATTCACTATCTTGTACTACTATAGCTGGGGAGAAAATGTCATTTAAAATGGCCTTAACTCCAATTTATTTTTCTCTGGTTGTCAAGCCATTCTCTTTCAGCTGCTAATGAGAATAGCAAAAGCAACTATTACCACTAGCTGCTGAATCCTGAGCATCAGGTAGTTCTATACATCTTCTCTTCTGTGGCTAACAGTATCAAAGGCAGTAATTAATTGGTACTTTGCCACTTTTTCAGGACACAGAACTGTACTTTAAAAAAAAAAGTTCTAACTTTTGGTGGTATTTTAATTTGAGATCTCAATAAAAATAATAATATTTTTCTGACTAAAAATGGCAAAGAATCAGGGCAGACATTGCTTGGATTATGATTGGCATAAAGAACAACTGACAGGTGACCATGATGTGAAGTATTTCATGCTCTGGAGGAGACTTTTTCAACAGAATAGCAATTGAGTCAGCACTCTTTGCTTCTCACTTACTGTTTATAGTGTCTCTCGTTACTTGATGGGTGAGACAGAGTAAAAAGGTTGAATTGCATACATGGTACATTTTAGAGATCATGTTTGAAACCCTTTCTCTTTTCTATTTCTTTTCTACTGACAAATATCAGCACAGTGATCCAAATTTCAAAACTGATTCATTTTAAACCAGGTGCTATGACTCAGTAATTGACTGAAGGCTGCTGCTTGTAACTCTGCTACAGTTAAAAGCACTATTTTGTAAAGAGCATTCTCACAAGAAAGCAAAGCTACTACTCTAATTGAGTTTATCACTGACACCAGTGACAATTTATTTTTACTTTGAAGTCAGCATGTAGGATCTACTTCTGTGAGAGCTGTGAAACTTGTTAGTGCTAGAAATCACTTTCCTTTAAAAGAAAGAACTGCCTTCAATCTCTGTTTAAAGACTCCACTACCACAACACAATGACCAGTGTTCACAGGCAAGTTTTTACACGGTTTCTCATCTCCAAGAGTCTCAGCTTTTCTTTTCAGAGTCAATAGTTTGTCTGCCTCATTATGTACTTAAAAATGTCTTAAGCATCAGTGCTAGCTAGTTCTTGCCTTATACTCCCATCACTAGTACTTTCATCATATACATCTACCCACTTTGAATTTCCACTTACACCTTATCTCAGTTCCAAAATACATCTTATTAACACTTCTGAAGGTCATAAAAAAGGGAATATCACAAAGCAGTATCCCGAGGATAGGATTGGACAAGACTGCCGATTACTACTGTCCAAGAGGAAAGAACAAACATGACTTCATTCAATACAAAATGTAGACTTCTCTGCTTAGAATAAATAAGAACATCAACAGACCAAAAGTAGAGACATAACACTAAACAATTTAAAATTAGAGACCAAGTCGCACCTCCACTGAATTTTATGGCTAAGCTTTTAGCTTACTTGGATGAGTTTTGACAAAACTGCTGTAAATTAAGAGCTTCTACATGTCCAGCATGAAGGAAAAAAGCACTCATACAATGGTATTCAGTGTAAAGGCTTTTAGCAAGCATCTCTGACTTCTTGGCAGTGAGAGAGAGTGTTTCCAGCCACAGTCGTGAAATTGTTCTGGATTTATTCCATGATTATTCTTTTATGAATACATTTGTCACTTATGCTAAAGACATGCTTTGTTCCAATTATCTCAAGACCAAACAGGATATGTATGTTATTTAATAGTCCTCCATCTACTGTAACACTCATGTTTAAATCTAGGCATGCTAATCAACAGGAGATAAATCAAGGCAAAAATCATCTCCACAACCAGTCTCTATGATGTAAAAAAGGTGATGTGTATTTCCTGGTATATTCAAAGGCACTTTTATTCTGCAAGGTATGGACAAAAAATGGCGTTATCGAGAACAAATTATTTTGCTTTTTGAAAACAACATATCTATATATGAAAAAATGGGCATTCTTATTAAATTTTCCTAATCATATTTTATGTCCTAAGACATAAAATGCAGTTGCATGTTCAGAACAAATATTAGCAAATTTTTTATGTGACTTCATCATAAATTCAAAACAATATGCTATTTAATCTCTAATATGTCTTAAATGTTGCTTCAAAAATATTCTGAACAAATTTTCTCTAACTTTTTACATCAGCTAATAAATACCCTGTAGAATGTAAAAAAATATCACTGACAATTTCTGTGTGAAAAAATAGTAAGATCTTCTATATCCTGATCTAAAAAGCTTTTGAAGTTTTCAAAGAAGGCACTTTAAGGAATTATATTAATATAGAAACTACAAATCAACAATTTATAATATTTCTGGTACTTTGTGCACCTCAGAACTTAGAGACTGACCTGGATAGTTCCAAAAGTAAAATGCTGTGATATATGTCTTTACCATTTGCATTTTTTGTAAACAGAGAAAGGCCCCAGGGAAGGTTATGCAATTATTTAGTACTTACAGCCTTGAGATAAAAATTTATCTGGTACAATTTTATTAACTCTGTACTCTTTAACTTGATTTCTAGTTCTTTGGGCAGATGCAGATTGAAAATAATAGAAGAAATGGAAAAGATTTCATAAGAATAGTACTCCTCTAACAATTTTAGCAAAAGCGTTCTGTCCTTGAGTAAGGAGACAACAAATTTCCATGTCTTCCATCTTCTCTAGACACATTCAAATCCTTCTACAAGAGTTTCCTCCCAGGGCTCTTGATTGAAGTTAGCAACGTGTTGATTCCAATCATTGCATGTCTACAGCTCATCCTTTCGGAGTGTATGCTCAATAGGTCATGTCAGCCTGGGATATAACTCCATAGAACACCAGATTAGCACCACCCATGGAATGGAAAAGAGTTCTCAGGGCTGGTAAAAGTTGCACTTTATCAGTTTTCCTTTGCTCTTCTCATGCAAAGCATGCTGAAGCAATGAGCTGGCAACTCTCAGAAAGGTATATTTACTGTACCTCTTAAGTCTTTCCCAGATTTCTACCACAGATACTTAGTTCATGAAAAGTTTCATTCCTACATCTGATTTTTTTATTATATAGTGTTGGATATGACTAAGCACGACTTGTCTCAGTCTTCTCCATTTATAATATAGAGCAGAGCAGCCACAAAACCAATTAAGCCAGTAAATTTTCCTATAATAATAATTTCTGGCTATGAGCATGTGTAATTTTCATAAATATCATTATATTGGTTAGTATTTCAATAAACCACAGCATTAAGAATCACAGCATAAATTAAAAGTATTAACAAAGAAGACATTGAAGTCCAGATTCTACCTCAAATTTTTAAGAATTTCTTCATACAAATCCATTTATGTGTTTCCATGTAAGGGGCAATATTTTGTTTGCCCTTATTTGTAAATTAAAAACTAAATTATTGAATTATCTGCCTGTATATCCACACTTCTATCATGTAAAGAGTGTACACACAATCAGAAAATCAAAATGTATAGCATGTTTTTCTTTGATGTTCATGATCAAAGCTGTTTGAGCCCTATTAACATATGTCATGTTTTGCTTTGCTTACATGGAAAAAACCCCACACATAAACAAATTCTGCTAGATCTTTCACTTTTGGGAAGAGATTTACCTTGATAATTGAAATCTGCTCATTTCCCATAATTTCAGATTTCCTTATTAGTATTTCACATAATGCTAGTATGCATCAGATGAAAACTCAGTGTGCAGTTATATAGGACACGGACATGTTTTATTCCTGCCCCTCAAATATTAGCAAATACAGTTTTCTGTCAACTAACCCCTGTGTTCATTTAGAAGCAAGACTCTAAGAAGCAGTCTGCATTGCAGAAAGATTCAGTAGAAAATTATATAAGCAGAGATGATGGTTTAAGATCTCTTTAGAGTGAATTTGACTTTCAGATATTCTCAGAAAAAGAACATCACAGAGCAGTAATACACAAGCAAGTTTTTCAGTAGTAGCTATTTATTTATCTTCATTAGTTACCATTGCATAATGCCTTGCTTCAATTGCATCATGTGTCTCAAAGCTTGGCTGTGTATTTTACATACAAAAATTATTTTTAAAGCAAAGGGAATTTTCCTTCTTTTTTTTTTTCTTTGTATTTATTCCATGTTCCCTTTTATTTCACAGCAAAATTCCTTCAACGTGATCCAAAAAAGCCTCCCTTCAGAGCTTGTCTCTCAACTTTTAGTATTCATTCACACTCATAAAGAAACAGCAGATGAAATGTCATCTCTGAGAATATTGAACAGAAAATATCTCCTTCCTTAGATGGAATCTTTTCAGAAAACTGATTTTTAACTTACTCTCAAAAGCCAAATTGCTTACTATGTGTTAGAAATTATATTGTCTTGCTTAAGATAAGATGTAAAAGTGATTTTTTGAGGGCTTAGAAGTAACTTTAATATAGTTACTCTCATATCTAATATTACCCATTGTGTGAACCAAAGCAAATGGCATTGAAAGACCACTTCAACTATGAAAAGCAACTAATATTACAACTGATATTGATATTTTCTGTCATTGTTGTCAAAAGATAAACTATAGGCAAATTCCTCACATCTGACAGGTAACCAATTTTAAATAAAATGCAGATTAGCATGACAACTAAAATTGCATGTAAAGACAATTGTCTATGCTGTGAACTAGCTCCAGGCCAGAGTCACATTCCTGATTAATATACTGCCCCAGTTTCTGTTCTCCAAGACACTGAGATTTCAAATCATAAAGACTTAAACCAAACAGATTTTCAATTTTGAGCACAGGCTGCTTCCCTTTTACAGCCAAGCTGAAGAATACAACTTCAGGCTGAAGGAAAGTTCATTCTTTTAGGATTCCCACTATGGAAATTGTCTTTTCTGCCCTTCCCTGTACCTGTAGCCATGATCTCCTTGATCTCTTAGTCCTGCAACAAAAATAGTCTGAGTGTTCATTTAACTAATAAAACAAAAAGTTGAAGAGTTTTATGAAACTTCTCACTCTTGAAACATGATTTGAGCAATGCTACCAGGAAAGAAATGGGATCCTCTGACCAAGTGGAAAATCAGAGAATTGTCCCTTTTCAGCAGTGACAAACATATCCAATAGGCTGCCAGTGTTCTCTGTCTATTCAGAATGAAGGAACACAGTATGCAAGAGAAGCAACTGTGAAATAGCAGGGAATATATGAAAATTAGGTTTTATTCTTAGCTCTAATAGAGAGAGAGACAATAGTTATGTGAACACAGATGAATATTGTCTTGAAAATATTTTCTTGCTCTGCATAATACAAGGTAGGTAAAAGCAGCGATGTTGCTGTCCTCATCACCCAGCAAGACACCATTTCTTATTTGAGTTTGGATCTTTGAGACAATTTTTTACAAAATTTTTCTATAAAACAGAGCAACCCTTACCACACAAGAGACTACAAAGGTGACAAAAAGCTGTCATGAACTCTCATAGAGTGGCTTTGGAGCTCCATTGGAAAAGGTTTAGATAGCTCTAGTTTACCATGTAATTCTGTGAAATTTTTGGCAAAGACTATAGTAGCTATCAGGGTCCTGCTATAAAGTGAACTTGTTCAAAATGAGTTATCTAATGAACATATAATAGCTTTCCAGCATGATGCTCTTGTGATAGTTATGGCTTCAAATACTTCTATAGATGCAAATATTAGGCAGCTGTCAGAAGAAAAGCTATAATTGTGAAAAGCAATCTTGGGTTTTCAGGTTATCATGACTTCTGTTAAGTATAAGATGATTACAGNCAACAGAAAAGAAGATTGCATAGCTCAGAATATAATTTTATGACTTTGTTATAGAGGTGTCCATCCTCTGCCTTTCGCACTCCATACATCAAGTTTAGCTACAAATTTACTCTATTTTCACCAATACAAATTTCCCTAGTAACAAAAGATTTGTTTTGCCACCTGTTTTTATATTTAGTGTCTTAATTTGGAAAAGCAAAAAGCTACAAACAAACTGATTGTTTTAGGCAATACAGGATGGAAATGGAATTTCCCATTAGAATTGTAATTGTTCCTTTCTTCAAAACATAAGCTAGAGAACTGTGAAATAAAAACCTCAGAAACGATTGACCATAAGGTTGATACTGAGTTCTAAAACCTGGACTCGAAGTGTAAAATCTCATTATGAAAATAGGTTCTTTCAGGTTCAGCAAACAATTAAACTACTACCTAGACCAGGCTGCTGCTCTGATGTGTGAAATGTGAGCATCCTACAGAATCTTTTCTGCCTATGTGATGGTAACACCTACTCAAGCGAACTTTACTATTTTTGTGCTTTATTGCATAAGTACTTCCCACAGGAATAAATTACACACACCCCCATAATGCAGTGCTTGTAGCCACTGATCAGCAGAATGTCTCCTCTGCATCCAACAATTTTAGTACACAGATTAATCTGTGCTAGCATTAGTAGAGAACCTTGGCCTAAAGGACCTCAGGCTGGACCACCAGGGATATTATTTTAAGGCCTACAGGATCTCTAACACTTTTTGCAAGCTTGACTTCACTTTCATTCTGACACAAAAGGTTGTAAATTTAGGTATACTGTAATTTCTCCTCGATGCTATGCTAATTATTGACATGCTGGCAGTGAAACGGTGAAGTATTATGCTGTTTTTCAAAGGTGGGAACTCCCAATACTTTTAATCCTGGGAGATGCTCCGGTAGAAAACTGTATGGATTACCAGGAAAAGTTCTGATATTCATTATTTGCAGTTTGCAAAATATTGAAACAAATGTTTCAAATATATTCAGAAACATTGAAACAAATGTTTCAGATACAGAAAGCAGAGAGTTACCCATCCTTATCAGAGTTTATTGTAGCCCTCAAGCTGCAAATCCTTTAGCATTTGATTTAGACCAATCGTAGTATTCCATCTGAAACATGCACTTACCATTCACCATCCACACTTAATACATTGAACAGTTCATTTCCCAGAGCAGGTGTAGTGCTCACAGACAAGGTTTGTTTTGGAAGCCTCTGCTTTAGGTACATAACAAATGTGCTTCATCCCCTCCTGGGAGGGGAAAACATAATGGTCCAAAACAGTGTTTTTCCTTTTGCCAATTTTAAACCACATCCATGATGAGGACTTCCAATTGAGGAGACTGGACTGAATTAAACCAAAAACAAAAGCTTCAGCATAGAGCTAATGTGGTGACCCTGGCACCAATGACTTCAGCCTGTGGTCTGCTCCTACTCAGCCAAATGACTTGCAAGTGGAGACTCAGCCTTAGCCTTTGAAGGGCTTGTGGGACTCTAAAAACAAACATGTTTTATTGCCAATCAAAGAAGTAATATCCTCAGCTTTTAATGAGGATGACTGTAGTCTTCTCAGGTTGTTGTCACTCATACACCAGAGAATGATGCAGGTCCTGGATCCCTATCTAACCATATAAGCATAGCTATTTATTAATTTTACTTACAAGTTATTGATAAAGAATTATGAAGTGCTTACACACTACTTCAGGAAAAATCCAATATGGGAATTTTATATCTAATCCAATACAGAAATGAACTTTTAATGTAGAATTCTTGGCATCTGAGCTTTCATTCTAATTAAAGGTAATTCATAACTAAATGAAAATGCCTTTTTAAATAATACTGCACTGGACCAATAAAATCAGTGCAATAGGCAGAAAAATCATATTTCTAGGTGAAAGAAAAAGAAAAATCTGCAGTTTTCAGAACTATTTATTTAAAATCTTATTTATGTCTGTCCATTCATAATCCACACACCAAATACTTTCCAAATACTGCTTGATAATTGCATTAGGTAAAATAGTATTAACTAAAATTATTAAGCAAGACCTGTACAGAAAATTCATTAGAGAATTTATAAAAGAATAAGTTTACAGGTACATTGTGCATAGATTAGCTGTAAAAGAAATACTTGAAATTCATCCCAAATACCTGAGCTACAAAAGGAAATGTATCCCATCCCTTTTTTCATGTCTTCCATTTGTTTCTGTGAATCTGACACCTTCACCGGTGGTTGCTTTTCTGCCAGGGACTTCTCAGCAATGTGACTTTCCACAATTTGATTGTCTGATACAATATCTGTTCTGACTCTCACTCATTTTTTCCTTACGCTGATTTTTTATGGGTTATCTGATTCTGCAGAAGTGTATACTCATGAAACAATGTTACTATTTATCAGACCTTGGATTTTCAAGTTTCCACCTGAATCACCAGCCACTTCATTCCTGCTCATGCTGTGCTAATCTCTCTTTTCAGTAAGGTTTATTTTGTCCCATTTTTCTAGTTTCTACATGTTATATATTTCTTTGTGACAGAACTGCTGAAATCTTGGCAATAAATTAGAGAGGGATTAATTATTTTGTTAACATTTATGAAAAAAGGCCAACCCTTACCGGGTCAGTTGTCTCTAGAGGAAATTAGGTTATAATCCATCAAACAGATGTCAGAACCCCACAGAACCACATAGAGCATATGTGTACACTGAAAAATTAATTATGTGAAAATCATACAGATGATGGCATAAGAATATTTTATTCTTCCCTGGAGCATCATGTATGAAATATATTTTCTGAATTGCAGTTTGCCATATTTTACTGAATTTGTACTAATAAATAACATTATCTGTAAGTGGCATACCAGTGGCAATGTAAGCACAGCATGTTCACTTCTTGTGATAATGGCAGCATTTGCCAAGACAAGGCAAAGGTGAGCCAAGGACTGACTGAAGAAGTCGGCTTTCAAACTTGAAATTTTATGTTACCTTCATCCTTTTGTGCACCCCCCAGAGAAACATCCAAGCACCCATTAATTTTCTCCCTGATCCCCACAACCAAGGGGATCCATGTCCCAGCTGAAAAGGAGCTGTGGTGTGTCCTGGCTGGGACGCAAATGGCTGAAAGATCATCTTTCTGTACCATGGATATACCATGGCACTCACACTACTTTGTGCAGTTCTAGTCTCATCCTCAGACTCCCAAAAGTATCTTGTTTAGTAGTAGACAGAAAGAACCAACTGAACACTCAGCTAGAGGCTACATGGCCCAATGAACACACAAAACACTTGAAAACAGCCAATAGAGTAATCCCATTGAGTAGGCCCAGAAAACAAAAAAAACCTGAAGCTCCCCACAAAGGGACTTTGAAAGTATGCAGTCCCTCTCTAGACTCTGTCAGACACTTTGCTTCACTCTTATCTAGGACATAATTAAAAACTCAGCTTTCATAGTTTTGTAGCCATATCATGACTTAAAACAGGTGGCTAACTTAACTACTAAGATTGCAATAGCACTGACATTCAAGAGAGCAAAGAGGAAACGCTGTTAGTCCTGCCGTACACTGGCTCCGTATGGAGTCCCTCTGACTGGGAACTTCTGGTAGCTACACTTCCTATTTTGGACACCATCATGAATTTGTGCCTTAATTGCATAGGGAATTAGGGTCTAGCACCTCTGGTTAGCAAATAGTCCAAATCATAAACCTCTTCAAAAAGGTGGCAGTCATGCTGGCCACTGCAGTTATATGCACCTGATGGTACAAAACTGGGAGTATAACTCATTCTACCCATTAATCCTGCAAACCATGAACAGATAGTATTAAAGGCACTCTAAATACCATGGGTAATTTTAAGTGGTTTTCTTCAAATAATGCCTGGCCTATGCTTTATTTTCAAAATTAATGATATCTCATGAAAATTATTGTATCAAAGGATTATACAAATAGCAACTGCACAGAAGCATTTAAATACCTTGAAAAATTCTATACAGTTCATTTCACTGACTTGAACTATTTAGTGTAAATTTTTTTTTCTGAAAAATCAAGCAATATCATAGAAAAATATAATGGTGGTTAATAGAAAATAGATCTCAGGTACTCAGGTGGGGTTCTAGATAATCAGCACTCAGCTGGAATTCAATATTATATTGTAACTAAAATTTGAACATTTCCTGGAAACCTAAAAAGTATTTTTAGCTTTCTGTTTAACTGGAATAATGTCATCTATGGAAGCTTTCTTCTAGCAAATTAGGTTTTTGTTAATAAGAGACATTAAATCCATTTGACATGAAACTGTTAACAATGGTTTTTTAACTTATTTCTACTTTGGGTACTTTTGTAGGTCTTTTGTTAGTTCCACCAGAGTTGCTTTGAATTAAAACACAGGTACTTCATGAAATGCATGATAAAAAGCACCTGAAAATTTTAAGAGGTTAAGTGACCATGATCTGTGCTCTGTATGTACTGCAGCTGAGAAGAAGATGCAGTTTGACACAGTATCTAATTTGCTGTGACATTCAAGTTTTAAGTGATATTCAAGGAGATGGAAGTCCTGGCTCTAAACATATCCCAACGTGTGCTGGTCTTCTGTCTGTTAACTTACTAATGAACCATGATTGAGTAAAGTAATGAAGAGTTTACAGAGAGCCCCAGGAAACCAATTTCCAATTTTGCAACCAGCAGGCTTTAACTTCACTGCAGTCTTTGCTAATTTTGTCTAGGAGGGAACTTGGATACTAAATGCCATTTCTGCTTTGTGAATCAGACAGACTTTTCCAGTCCCTGAATACTTACTTGCTAATGAATGTCTCTTCTACAGATCCATTTTATTTCCATCTGTAGTTGTTAAAAATAGGCTGAATAACCAAAAAATTATTGCTGAGAGAAATGAAATTATAATCACTGAAAATCAGAGGCACTGTTAGACTCATGGTGAGAAGAAAACTTTAATCTTCAGTGTGATCTGGGATGAACCATGGAAATAGGTGTAAGAAAAAAACCAGATGGTTAATTTTGAGGGGGAAAAAATAAATAATCAGTGTGAAAATCTTTTATACATAATGTTTCTGTGTGACTGTAAAGAACCAGTGTTTCTACCTACTCCGCATACAAAGCAGCTCCATATGCAGTGCATAAAATCACATTTGCAAGAAAACTGTTTCTCTTGAGCCAGTATCCTCAATGTTTGTCACACAAGGCAGTTGGAAAGAATAGTAGAATAGGAGAGATATCAAATGTCAAGAGAAAAGATACATTTCTAAGGACAAATTTGTTACATATTTCTCTGCTGAACAGAAGGGTTTCTATAACCAGGCCTCCATAAATTGCAACGGCCTCATGTTTCTTTTTTTTTTCTCAGTGAAACATAATTTTAAGACACAGTTTTAAAAAATGATAATGCTAGTACAATTTTTCAACAGTTATATCTGTAAATAATAATGCAGAAACAGTTTTTTACTTTATCTATAAAAACAACTGCAAAAGCAGTCTCTGTATTTTAGCATCTTTTAACTGAATTAATGTACTTCACGTAAATTGCAATCTACAATGCTACCCATTGTGTGGAAGAGGTTTGGGTTTTTTAGCTCCTGTTTTCTCCTGATCCTGAGGTTTTAATTTAGAAAGTTTGCAGCTTTTTCAGAAGATGCAATCTTGCAATCCTCAAAACAGCTTTGTCTTGTACTTGTGTTATTTGTGCTTGTGTGAGTGCAGGTTGAGATGATTTAAAATCATAGAGCACTGTAAATTATTTTCTTAGTGAATTACACTATTGTATTGACAGAGGAATGACTTGAGATATAATGATTAAAAATGCATAAAAGTGAAATTGTGTATTCTGTGGACAATGGAGCGAGGAGAAAGCTATAATCTAAAAGTCATAAAGTGTGTGTTGGTAACTATGCATCTCCTATGGCTGAATATGAGTCATACAGCTCTCATGAATTCTGGATGCTGCTTTCGATTCTCTGTTCTAAAGGGCACTTAACGATGGGGTGTATTTTAACATTTCAGAGCCTCTCCAGATTAAATATTTGAGACCATTGCAAACTGCAATCTATCACTGAAAGAGTAGTGCATAATTATCAACCAGAAAAGAATCCTTTTAGTCTGGCAATGTAAAAAGTAAGAAAGTATAACCAGGAGAGCATCAGTCTGAATTTCTGCTTCCAGTGCTATTATCTCAGTCAACATTCTACTTATCTTAGTTGAGTGGAGAATTCTGTCACTTTAGGTCCTGTTGGCACTGAAGTACAATATTTCATTCATTATCTCTATGTTCTTAATATGCATTCCAATTTCAGAACAAATCCTAATGAATCCATAATCTACATACAGTAGTACTTACTAATATATCAGATTTTGCTTTCCAAACTTAAAACATAAATAAGATACAATGAACAGAATTCTATTAGAATTAGATTCTCAAGAATCTAAGAGAAACACAGAAATTATAGACATCTTCTTACAATTTAAACAAATCTTAGGAAAAAATCTTCAAGCAAAAGATATTATGTTTTTCCAAACAATTAAACCACTGAGCTCTGTGCGTAGGCTGCAAAGGTGAAAGAATGTAGATGGAAGAAACAAGATTGAATCTCTCAGATTATGTCTATTATCTTTCAGATGAAGAAAGGTAAACTATTTGTTTTAAGAGCCTGTAGGAGGCAAGTCTTTAGGTGAATGAACTTCTTCACTAAAAAGACTGGTGCAATAATTTTCTTTGGCAAAATGAAACTGATTCATTATTATGGAGCTATTATTAATACTTCCATACTGTAAATCTCACTATGTCTTTTTAGAAAGACACAACTAATTTTTTAAAAAACATGAGTCTACTTTGTATAGAATTCCATAACCACTAACTGAAAATGCATTATGAAAAGGAATGCATAGCTGAGGTACCTTATCCAGTCCAGTAACAGATTCAATGACATTTGCAGCAATAGCTCTCTATTATTCACATTGTATTACTTGGTAAATTTAGCAGAAAGAAGAGGATGGGAAAATATGAGCACAAGAAATATGAAAATAATGAAACTTTAATGTAGCACAAAAAGTGTGACAGATGTAATACCACAAAGAGTCATTAAATACTTCCCAGTCCATCTCTTTTTCTCTCTCTCATCCTGCCACTATCAATTATTCCTAAAGTTTCTCCATGTTCCTGCAAGACGTAAGGGAGCAAACTTAATTTATGGTTTTTGCTTGTTATCTCTCCATCTAAACTGGCTACTGACACATTGAGATGCTGAACCATGTGATGCAAAATCTCTCTTAGTAGAGGAAAACATAAACATCATAAACATTTTATTACCTATCCCATGAGCAATCCTAGTATTTGTTTGTTTCTAGTCTTCACATCTTAAAAAAACCACATCTAAACAAAACAATAGTTACAGTTCTTATCTCTTTATCATATATTTGCTACTTGTTTTTATGCCCACAATATATTTAAATAGAACTTATAGTGGTCTTTTTAGTGTGGATCAATGAAGATGAAATTCTGCCTTAAGCAGAACTCATTTGTCTTGTCAGCTGTGGATAACCAACTAATACACTTAAAATAAAGTTACACTGGAATAGCCTGATCTTATAAGGCTTATTTAAATTAATAAGTACTATGAATTCTTTAAGACCTAATTTAAAGTTGTAATAGTCTACAGAGGTGCATTGAGTTCAGCAGTGTTTCATATGGTAAACTGAAGTAGTCTAGCATATAGAATGAAATCACTTTTTCCCATAAAAATAAGGTGCTCATTCTGAAGTCAGAGTAATGCCAAAACTAAATTAAGTATTGCTTAATTATACTTATCCTTCTCAGCTCAAAATTTCTCTAATACATATAACCCATGAAAAAATAAACAATAAATAATAAAATATTAAGAAACCCATTTTCAATTTAGAGGTCCAGGTTATTCCAGACCAATTTTTTTAAAATATTTAGAGGGATGCATTATATATGGAGGTTACATAAATGCAAGATTAGTGTTAGTCCTATTTCTACTGTTACTTTCTCTGCTTGGCAGGCTCAGTTATGGACATTTGTGCCTCATTTCTGTTTCCATTTAAAATATATTCTTACAATAAGCATTCAAATGAGATTCAAGAGCACATTACAAAATAATAGGGAACATCTTATTAGATAATCTCTAAAAAAAATCTCATAATAAACAAATAAATATTTTACCATCTGCTTCACATTTTTAATGCACATATTCTTTTTAAATTACTTCTATAATTGGAATAAATTGAACTGGTTCTATGGGAAATAAATATTAAAATTTGGGGTAATATAGAGGGCAAATATATCTTTAATTAAAATTCAAAATCTGCAAAATACAAAAGCCCTTTGTACCTTATTCAAAGCACAAAGTGATATATATTCTAATTATTTTTTTTTAATGCAGAATCTTCATTATTATGAAGAATCAGAAAGATTCATGTACTCTACTCTGTTGGCAAATTTGAGATATATAGGAAATCAACATCTACTGTCTATTTCAGCTAGAAGGATATCCTAGATATTTTCAGTTCATAGGCTGGGATTTCACTATGCAAATCACTTTTCTGGTCATGAGAGAGAGAACAGCTATCTTCAATAACAATTACACAAGATATTCCAGACTGAGGTAGCAAAAATGGACAGGTTCCTGCAGGGGACAATAAGATCAGTTTCAGGAATTCTAGTACTGACTAGCCTCCACTGAATAAAATATTTTTATACACAAGTAGGAGCATCATGTTAAGCATCAAAATCTTGACTATAAACCAGCTCATTCTATACTGCTCTACTGAGCCCCTTCTTGTACTGTTAGGTGCCCTGGTCTGACACTGCGTTTGAGGTTACATTTGTTAGACCTCTTCAGTGAAACTCATGGGCCTCAAGTGTTGAAGCTTTCCCCTCTCTATCACAACTACTTTTTAGTTCCCTTTTTTTTTTTT
>VWZN01009892.1:366488-382052 GCA_013396955.1 Regulus satrapa | reverse complement strand
AAAAAAAAAAAAAAAAAAAAAAAAAAAAAAAAAAAAAAAAACAAAAAACCACAAAACCACCTCACAAAAACAAACAAACAACAAAAAACCCCCACACCAACCAAAACCAAAAAAGCAAAAGCCCTGAAACTTTCTAAAGGCAAACAATCTTAACAAGACTGCAGTTTGTTTGCAAGCCAAGTCAGTCAGTGTTAGATGTGCATGGTACCTGGTAATGCATAAAGTGTAAGAATGCAAATTCTTATCTGTAAAATTCTATATGAGAACATGACTTTTCATTTCTCCACATTAGTAAGGAACTCATTAAAATGGTGTTTTTACAGGAAGAGTTATTTGTTGTGGATATTTGCCTTGCTTGACCCCTGGAAATTTCACCTGAGCTGGAAACCTTGTTAAACAAAGCATTTACTTAACTTTCTCAAGGCAGTCAGAAGAGAGCAGTAGGTTCATCCTGTCCTAACTGTGATATTTGCCAGTTAATAAGAAACATTGACATAGAAACTTTCAATCAACTCCTAAACACTAAAATTGCCAAAAGATGGATATCAATACCAAAGGGTCATAAGACTAAACACAGAAAAAATCTAAGTCCTTCTATGCTTTGGAAAGGAGCTAAGCATGTGTTTAAATATACACAAAATTTAGGTGCAAACAATTCAGTATTTTTTCCTCTACATGTTCATACTCTGGACACGCTCTAAGTTGATGACTGTTACCAAAAAATAATTACATCATTGTTCTTGCTCCCTTTAATTCAATGGGTTTGAATTAGTCAGCTAAGAAATTGTGTAGATATCTATGTTCTTTCAGAGAAACTCAAAGACAAATTATCTTTTCTGGCCTTTTTTTTCTTTTTTTTTACATAAAGTACTTAATCTAAAAGGTTCATTCTTATGAATAGCACTATTGTATAGCAGATTGACTAACACATGATGCAGTTTTTATATGAATATTCTATATTTATATTTTTCAATATTCACATTTTTCCTATTGCAACTGCTGTATGGGTACAGTGTCCCATGCTAAATTATACTAAATATAAAACATACTAAATTGTATATCAAACAGTTTAATATAAAATTCTATTCTTTATGGGCACCCCAAACACTACTTAAGTGTTACTTTTTCTCTTATATTAGTGAACATAATTTTTTAATTAAACAAAAAGTGCTAAAAATGTGAGTTTAAGTATGATCAAAGCCATGGCAACCTATGGATCTTCAAACAAAGAACTTTTGTGGAGTGAAAGCATGAGTTGTCCAGATATTTTCTGACCTCACAAATCTAGAGCTTGCTGGCTTGAAATATATTTTAATAATTTCCCAGTGTAAGAAGAAAAAAAAATTTTTTTTTTTTTTTTAAGACCTAGAACTTCAGCTGTGCATGAAACAACAGGAGATGGACTGCAATGCTAGCATAAGACTAAAGACAGGAAAACCAAGATCTTAAAAATGCTTCAGCACTACGGAAAAAATAAGTTCTCCTTAATTTGTAGCTCTTTGGTGCGGTGGTCTCTATATTGTAAATTCCTAAGTTCTCTATGCTTTCAATGAAGAGGAGGATATTATTTCTTGTCATCAGAGCAAGATCTGACTGCTGGTCTCCATTTAAAATTAAGTAATGTATTTAACAGCTCTGAAACCCATTGCTAATCCTTGCACAGTTATTTCAGTCCTATTATAAGTGATATTAAAGAATGCAAAGAAAGGGAACACAGAACATATTTTCATATTTTGAATGCACCCAACATGATGACTAATGCCAGCTAAATAAGTAAGCAAAAGCATACTGAGATTTCACAGAGAGTCAGTGCA
This sequence comes from Regulus satrapa, assembly GCA_013396955.1. Lineage (NCBI taxonomy): Eukaryota > Metazoa > Chordata > Aves > Passeriformes > Regulidae > Regulus > Regulus satrapa. The sequence goes on along the minus strand of VWZN01009892.1, from coordinate 380,238 downwards.
TGGAGATCTGCTTTGAAGCAGAGGAGAGCTTGCCTCATGCAATAATGAGACTTATTTGAGCTCGTCAAGAGGAATGACGTTCAACCCCAGCTGAGATGACTTTGGCTGTATCTTTTATTCTTACAAGCTCCATGACCAGGAAATAATAGGAATCTGGCAATCAGAAAATAGTATCAGAAGGCTTGTATTAAGGAAAAAAAAAAAAAAAGTAGAGAGGAAACTACAGGGAGAAATAACCACACAAGGATTCAAACGTTTTGTCCTTAGTGCATGAGTCCGTAGGAAGGCTTTGCATGTAGAGCAAATTATTTGACAACCATAAAAAATGAGCTAAGAATCCAGAAACCCCTGTGGTAAGTACAAACTGACAGAAAACTCAGATGATAGGTTTGAAATAACCTTTAGTCCCTTATAAAAATGCACAAGGTTTTTCATGCTGTTCTGAAACAGAATGTTTACATATCTTAGTTCATCCATCATCAGAGTAAAAGGATAGAGAATAACTCACAGTTGTAGTTCAGAAGTACATATTTTGGTCTTTAAACCAGTTTTGTATTTGTAGCTTGGGTTTTCACTGCACTATACTAAGAGTTAGGTGGGTGTCAAGCACATTTGAAGGTAACAGGGAAAAGTTGATGTGTAAGAAGCCAAGGTATGCACCAATTGTTCTATTGCTAAAATTCTGTGTGCTTTTCCATCCTCATTATTGTCAACAATTTTTATTACAATCTGTGGCCTTAAAATTCTGCAGTTTTTTTCTGCAATGACATCTGCTGAAAAGCTTAGATATTTGTTACCACTTCGTGTAGTGGGGGAAACTGACAGAACAGCTGAAAATCTGGAGGATACTTTAAAACTTCAGGAGTCATGAGACTCCTTTAGACTTTTTCTTTATGCCATTCACTAGAGCTAGGAACTGCTCTGACTGAAACACTCTCTGTTTAACAAACCCCCAACAAATCTAACAAAAGCCTCCAAGAGGATCTTGTCTGGACCCCCTCCAAATGGCCTCAGGATTCACTGCCCTAGTGCAGTTTTTCAAGTACACCCTTGTGGCATGGGGATATGCTTGGAGTAGGACACCGTCTCCAGCCCTAATACAATGTATTCTGTGATTGGGGCAGGTGCCACAGTACAAATGGCTCAGGACCAGAGAATGTGCCAAGGCCCCTCGGCCAAGACAGTTGCACAAACCAAAGGAGGAAAAAAAGAGTAAAGAGGTGATGTTGCTTGTACTAATTTATTAATAAGAGCATGTGAGCTTGAACTACTCTATCTAGCAAACAGAAATGAGAACAGTCGTGGCATTTGATCTTCTGCACCTTATATACCTGTCTTAGAACAAATGTTCATTCTTTCTTATTTTTGTCTACTACATGGACGTGTAGTCAGACTACAACGTCTGCTTTGTGACAAACAATCTCACATAATCTCTCTGCTTCTGGTTAGCCAGAAATCTTGATCAGAATTTAAAGAACAGTGATGCCAAGTAGCTGGAATCCTGCAGATTCCCCACTTTAGAATTTGCCTGTGCAAATGCTTGGCAGGGAAGCTCACATCTATCACCACTGATAATTTACAGAGTAAGAATCAATGGGATCAATGGCATTGTTTTAGAATTATTTGGGCCAGAAAAAAAGTTTTTGAAAAGCAAGATATGTGACAGGAAGAAAACCCCCCACTACAGTCAATTCTGATAAGGGACCCCACTTCTAATTCAAGTACTGAGGGAAAAAATCCTTAACTCACAACTCAATAGTATGTCTCTTTTTTCAGAATACAAGAATCAATTAAGTATATATTCAGTATTCTTTGGCATCTAATCCTGATTTATAAAGAATATTTATTTTTGCCTATATTTTAAAATGAGTTTAATCTTTTAGTAGATAAATTAATATGTCAACAGGTATGTTATATTAATTTTTTTTTAAGTCCACAAAAAGTGCTGTGAAAAACAATATTAAAATTGATGCTTTTTCTCTACCATATTCTGTGAGTATTGTCTGCTGTAATACTTTTTTCACTGGCAAGTCTTAGGTGTGTTATCCTCTACAGCACTTCAGAAACTACTTTGTAGAATATAAATATGACAAATCTTCCATTCTGTCACATTTGAATAAATTCCAAACACCTTTGAAGTTTTCCTGACCTCCTTCTGCAAACTCTTTGAGAGCCATAGATAAAAAGTCATCATGGTGCTAGATAGATTTTATCATCTCTTTTTTATACACTTGGGGACAACTGTGATTTATTTTTACCTATTTGTCACATCAAACAATATTAAAATTCCAGATTTGCAAAAATCCAGATGTTCAAAAATTGTTTCCATCTGCATCCTTGAAAGTCACTCTTTGTCTTGGGGCAACATTATGGACAACTTCTAGGATCATGTGGTGAAAAGGACAGTTTCAACATCTATATATGTTTTATATTGTTTCTCTTTAATTTCTTCTATACAGATATTTATATAATGATAATCTTTTGTAAACTAAGTCATGTTCAACAGCAGTTTCTTTTCAGTTACCTGCCTGTGATATTCTCCCAACAATATTCACTGTCATTTAATAGTACAATCTATCCAAAAACCAAGGACTTGATAAAGTAGGGTCCATACAGCACCACAGGCATGTTCTGCCTACACATCCAACAACTAATTGCAGGTAGACACCAATATGCAATGCCAGGTGTGTGTGTATTGTCTTTGACTCAGTATGGCACTAATTTTTAATTAAAGGCACACCTCTCTTGATTGAACCATGCTAAAATCCTGCTATTTTGGCAAATGAGCAAAGAAAAAAATTTGTGATGATTGTGTTCATTAATCTTTGTAGATGTATCCTAAATAGGATTTTTTTTTTATGACCATGAAAGAGCAATAAACTAACTTCCTTATTTGCAAGACAGAATACATGAGTGAGGGAAAATAATTATCATCCTCAACCTTAACTATTAGTTAGGAGAACCAGCTAACACCTAATTAGTTTTTAGTTGCCTAACCAGAACATAATTTGCCACATTAACTTTTAGTAGACCATTCTTAGTTCTTTTACCCCGAAAGAAAGAAATAATCTCTGAACTCCTAGTCCTCTGCAGACCAAACATAGGTGTGCAGCTGCAGCATTTTGCCTAACACTACAAAAATAAAGGTCACTTACTGTCATTAACTGTGTCTTCTGCTGTATTTGCAATTATACTTTCTGGGTTCAATCTCTGTTATTAAAGAGAAGATGTTATCCTAATCCTTCAGTGACTGACATGGAAGTGCCACTGCTAAATAAGAAAATATGCTGCCTTTATTTTGCATATAGTAGACTGCATTTCCAAAAGAAGGGCTATGTGATCACTTATAATTTTCTTATAAAAATAGCATAATCTTTAATGAGCTCTATATGTAATATCCTCTTCTCTTTTTTCCCAAGAAATCTTCAGATGTCTTGGCACTGTCCTAAAATTTATTGGGGAACAAAAGCAAACAGCAAGTTCTTCTGGACCTTACTGAGTATAGGAAATGAAATCTGTTTGTGGGAAAATAGGCTACAATTCAGAAGATAAAATCATGCATCAATAAACTAAATCAATAAACCAACTACCTATGGTCTAAAAATTATACATTAAATGTAAACAACTACCAATAAGTTTGTTTAAGCACTACCAACGTCATATTATATCTAGCTACCCAGGCATAATATCTGCTTTATTTTACCCATTCCTTTCTAGAATTTCAACTTAGGGATGATCTAAATTTTATTGTTCTGGACACCAGATGACAAGAAATAATTTTTTGTTAACATCTTTTTTACCATCTTTTTTAGCATCCCCTTTTTTACCAAAAGAATTTTGAAATTTCTCTCGAGACATGTTTTGAGATTTCAGGTGCTTCCACAACGTAACTAAATACACTGAGGACATAGGTCAAGAAGGAGCAAAAGTAAGCTGAAAGGCAGACACTGTGCAAGTCCAAAGAAGGGCAAGCTGGCGGTGAATAAATTTAAAATAGAAAATAAAAAAGTAAACCAGTAACTGGAGAAATTCTTCTCCTTTGTTCGCACAGGTGGCAGGTGAATGTACAGTTCAATCTGCTTAGGCAACAAAATATAAGACCCCGTGGAAATGGGCTTTAAAATTGCAGCAGTCATTAAATACCAGGAGAGGAGCAGGGAACTATATGAGCTAACAAATACTACAGGCCTGTAAGCAAAGAACAATGTGAAATTCTCTCTTTACATCTGAATATATTAATGGATCAGACAGGAAAGTGACTCAGTTCTGAGTCACTCTTCCTCTCGGAGCAGAGAGAACACAAACCAACTTAATATTAGTTGTCAGCTTGATAAACATATGAAAGGAAATACACCAATACTTGTCTATGATTGCTTTGAGATCTCCTTAGGGAACAAAGGAGCCATCTATCACTGTGTGTCCTGTGTATGTTTCCAGCTTCTAAAACAACAACAAATTACATGAGCCTTTTTTTTCTTCAGTAGGTAATTTCAGTCTAAATCCAACTTACATTGGGCATTATAAATTAGAGTGGGAGAATGTAATGGTTATAGTGGACAATGTGTGAGTAAGAAACTGAGGCAGGGAGAGAGACCTACTGTCTGACAAGTACAAGAATTTAGAAATGTCAGCCTGGCTCTACCAAGCACAGTGGGACTCCAGAAAGAAATATCAGAAAAAAAAAAAAAAAAATCACAAATTGCAGGAAGCCACAACTTTTGTGCTAGGTACCAGAAGCTGTACACTCTCAGCAGGGACTCACCCCTTATGTCTGTAATGGAAAGATACCTTATGGATTGAATCTACACAACTAGACTTGCTGACCCACCAGAACACGGGAGCTTTCCCAAACTGCCCACTGAGAATGCTCCCTTGTCCATGCCAAAGCTCAGAAATTGTTTGGGGTTTGGTCTGGAAGAGTGTGAGCTGACCCAAGGCCAAAACCCTGCCAGGGGCTGCATGCTGCGAAGCTTGGTGCATGTGCTCTGTTGTACTCCCTCAGTCTTCACAGTTTAATATTATAGATGCAGCCACTGGGACCAACTGAGCTGGACACTGTGTTGCATTGATAGAGCTGTAACACTCCTCTATGAAGTTCCTATAAATTAAGAAAAGATTTGTAACTCTTACCATTTTTGCAGGATTTCTGAAAAATAAGGTTTTCTAAATTTATTTAGAAACCATATTTTTCAGAGCATAAGACACTTTTCCTACCAGGCAGTTGAGGTCTTTTAATAATGAAATAGCCAAAAATAGTGATTTATTTGATTATTATCTTAGAGTTTATTTCCAATATATTTACATCTTAGCATGTGAAGAAAATAAATATTAAGTAAGAAAAGCAGTTGTAGTTTTAGTTGTTAGAATCTATTTGACAGAAACATTCACTGCTTCATTACTAGATTGTGAATATCCCAAAATGAATTCAATGAGTTATAGCAAGACAGTTTCTGGGAGATTGCAAAAGTCTTCATGGATTGTCTGCTCTGTTATAAAATAGTCTGAAGGTTGATAGAAGATTTCAGATACTCTCCATCTGAACCATGTTTAAACACCCGCTATGGATGCCTTTCTGACTTTGTCATCTGGGCTACAGTGGATATGGAGGTCCTCAAAGTTAAGAAAAATATTTTTCCTGTGCAATGCACAGTTTAGAGTTTGTTAGATAACCAAAGTAAAGCCAACTTTTGTAGAAGTAGCCTGTATTTGCTTTGAATCACTATAGCCATCCCAGTGACTGAAGAAGTTACTTTGTAATATTGCTTTTTCTAAGACTCATTAAATTCTAGTACTTTTGTTTGCTTGCCACAGCTACTCGCTCGATTAAGACATCTCTGTAAGGAATATGTTATATAATCTTGCTTTGGAAAAGCCAGAGATCAACAAAAGAGCTCTGACAATATTAAAAAATATATTATTTAGATGCAAGTATTTGTGTTTAAATAAGGTCCTTTAGTATTTGAGTACCAAGATAAGATTTTTCAACTGATGGAAGCAGGAATCAAATAATGATGCATTTGCTTCTGAAGATTAGCAAATAAGTTGAATTTTGATTGACAAAGCAGACCAGAAACAGTTTATACTATGAATAACTTTTATTGTTTCAGTAAGTTTCTCTATCTCTAAACTTCATAATACATAATCCTTTGCTAGAAAGACAGACATTTATTATTTATATCTCCCTGAGATTATTGCAGAATTTCCCTTTACCTCTGCTGCTAACCATGCTGAATGTATACATAAAAAGATCTATAATACATTTTTACACTAATTGAACATAGCCAATTTTGACTAACAATCAGGCTGGATGATATTTGCTTTATGAGTTGATCATTTTAATAAAGAAGTCCTTATCATTAAATTTCACTAAAACTAGGCAACTATTAAGAAGACAGATTTTTAATTATTTATGTTTTCTCTCTTCTAACTTAACAAAAGTATTTTTACCTCTAGTGCTGAAGTGAAGAATGAATTTTGATCACTTCACAATGCATAGGCACCAAAAAATGTGCAGCACTGAATTACAATGACATACAGTCTCCTCTGAGACATTATATGGTATATCATCAAATGTCATACAGTAACTTCTTTTTGCTTCAGGGGATCATTGTTCATCCTTGTAATTAAGAGAACCAGTAAAGCTGGTGTTTCTGCACTGGAACTGGAAAAGTTAAACCTATTCATGGTAAGCGATTCTTTTAGTGGAAACTCGGCTTCATTGTAAACATTTAGCCCATTTGTAAAAGAAATACAAAACTTGGACACTTAAGTATACATATATTTTCTAGAGCCACATTTTGGGTAGGAAACAATTAGCTTTCTCATGAATTTGTGTAATTTTTGTAATATCCCTCAACAAATTGAGTGCAGAAGATCCACTGTATTGGGCTTTTCATTCCACCTATAAACCAGGCTAATATATTGCTCCATGTAGCTCATGCTGGCCTTTGTTTCCCATAAGGACTGGCAGACTTATCGAATGCATAGAGTCTGTAGGAATTTAGGTTTAGACAGTATATATTGACTGTGAGGAAAAATACAGGTAAGCAATTCTAAGTTCATTACGGGTTCTGGTAACATGGAACCATTAATGAAAATGCCAATTAACTCAGCACCACAAGATGAAGAGCTGAAGAGGATACACTGTGCTAGCAAGCTGCTTTGTGTACTACCAGAACCCCAGCACACGTTACCATCACCTCTGAGCTACTGAGAACCCCAGAGAGAACCAACACACCAAATGAGATGCTGCTGAGTGGCACTCACCTGAAAAAAGGACTGGAGATTAGACTAATGAGATTATACCAGATGGGTAAATTCAGTCTGCATCCACAGTAAATGCTTTGGCTGACTGTCCATCCATGGTCTGGACTGCTGATAAAAATACTAACCTTTTAAGGTTTGCAAATGTTGACAAATCCATATTTCCTAGATTGCTTCTCTTCCTCTATTTCTTTTTGTGTCTATCTATTTTGTTAAAGGAAGATAACAGCAGAACATAAAAGTGAGTTAAATCTCCTCCATCAAGAGCTGTATGAAAAATTAGAGAACTTCAGTGAAGATGTCTTAGACAAACATATTTTCCTTTCCAATAAATGGGAAACCCAAAGCAGCGTTTTACATCGGGATTTTCTATTCAAGCTTCAATTTCTTGAAAGTAGTACACTAATACTGCTAAATTTAAAAGCAAGAAAGCACTTCAATTTCATTTGCAGGAAACAGCAGCCAGTATTACTGTTATCTGTTGGAAAGAACTCAAGGTATTCTCAACCTTTCAGTTTTCCTCTTACCTTCCCTGATTTTAAGCATACTCTTACATGTAAAACTCTCCAGCTATCTCAGAGGTGGGCTAATTTTTTTTTCTGGCTTGCTCTTCTTCTAAGTTAGGTCAAGTTTCTCCCTTTCACTCAATTTGGTGTATTTAATTTCTTTGCTTCTGGAGATTTTTTAGGAAACAGGGAAACAGTTTCTTCCGTTAGTAGTGCAACAGAATTGATTCAAGGTCTTGCTGCTATTTCCCTTTTGGATTAAAGAGAATTGAGGCAGAGGAAATCTATTGCTTAACATTCTCATATCATTATTATGTGTCCTACATGTTTTATTTCATTTCTAGATTATTGATGAAATCTATCCACTGATACTTTTTCATCTGGAAAAAGTAGCCTGGAATCTCCCCATAGCAGGGGTATCTTTAAGACTATTTAGATAGTTTTCTAATGGAGAAGCTTTGAAGAAAACCAGAGATATGATAACAGTAAATAAAATATACAGAACTATATCTTACACTACCACCATCTGCATATGGTGCTGATATTTATACCTACAATTTCTATTAGCAATTAGACTCTAGTATTATCCTTCCATGAGCCTTCTAGCTGTTACCAAAAGTGCCTTTCATCTAAAAATTATGGGACTTTGAGATTGTTGACTAACTTATTTTCCATTGCCTGTTTTATTTTAAAAATGCTTTTTCCTGGTTTGGATAGTTTTATCTGGAAACAGCCATCAAATCAGGTAGGTGAATAATGGGTGAATAACCAGCAATGTAAAAGCTTTATAGGTGTAGAAATTTAAGGAAAAAAATCAGAAAAATATAGCATTAAGATTGCTCAGCTAGGACAGTGATAGTGACTGAGAGAGGGTGAAGGGGATTAGAAGCTAAGGAGAAAAACCCAGTTTTGAGACTCCATGCACTACGGTATAGACTGAATAGAAATAACTTTTCAAGTGTGTGTTTCAGCCAAAATTACAGCTTTGCAGCTCTGATTTAAAATTTGCTTTCAAAAACCCTGATGAATAAACATCAATTATCTATTGAAGAAATAAGAAAAGCTATATGGGCACTGTAGCACTGCTTAATTTCAAAAAGAATTACATTAAAAATGAGAAAAAAAAAGATATAGAGAGGAAAAAAACTCAAACCAACAAAGCCAAAACTGCAAATCATTGGCAGATAACACATTAGAAATTCAAAACAAATGTGCGTCATTTGCCAAAATGCTTATAGAAACATCACAGATAAAGCCAGCATGACAAAACAAAATAAAGAAGGCTATTTAAAATAAGAAAGGAATACTTTAAAAAACTGAATTTTTGTTGCAAGTGAAAAATAAAAATAATGGTTCAGGTACAGAATATCAAAATGTATAAACACATTTACTAAAACCTTCTTCCAATACATTTATGGTTAGGGAATCCTCTCCAGGGATGCCTTTGAAGAGATGGTCAAGGTACAAAAACAGAGAAGACAGAACCACAACAGACACATGATATTATTATTTTCATCCAAGTTTACCAGCAAGCAAGGTAAAGCTTAGAGAGACATCTGTGTGACAACACAGATAAAAAAAACAGAGGATTCATCTAATACTGGACTGATAGCAGAAGGTGTGTGAAGTCTTAAAAATATTTGGGCTTTTTTCTTCATTTTTCTGGGCATCCACTAGCATTAACTCAATTGAAATTCCTGGGTTTGGAAATGCAAGATTAATTGCTGATTTCTGACAGATTTTTGAGAATTTAATATCTTAATTTTTTTTAGGTGCTTTTTAAACTACTTCTCCTTTAACAGTGTGGAGAGCATTATTTATACAACTGATGAGGAGTAAATGAGATAGACAGGGCTATAAATAAAAATATGCCACTTAAAAATGCTAAAGATCTTATTTATCGGCATACATCGAATCATAGATAAGCCAATATTTATTTGGTGCAAAAAACTGTCCCAAAATAAAAAGTGCATTTAAAGCAAGCAGTGGGGGTGGGGGAAATGGAGCAAACAGCTTATTGAATATGTTTGGTTAGAACTGATATGTAGGTGATTGAAATATTTTCACAGAAGTTTTAATGTAAGGAAGAAATTCGGGAATAAAATGTAATAGAATGTAATACTGGTTTTCTACCTATATAATATGTATGTTGTGATAAAGAGATACATCTTGATATCTTTGCGATGAGTAATGTAAAAAGTGAAGAACTGCCTTCATCCTCTGGATATTATTCAAAAGTTGTTCCCTGGACTATTAAAGACTACTTCTGCTTCTGGGAAGGAGAGGACACACATCTGAAAAAGCTGTAGCAGCATTTGAGATTTATTGTAAAAATTGGTAAAACTGATCACACTTCTATTTTATGGTTCCATTAAAAGAGTGGGCCACTAGAGCTATTCTTACTGTGGAGGAGAAATAATTCTTTCTCTTAATTAAAGTTGCTTGTGCATACCCATGTCTTTTTCTTGCAGTAAGATTGTTTTAAAATAAAACTGATTTTCTCAGTTCTTCAACAGAGCCCCCAGGCTAGGGTTAGTAATGTAGAAATCTTTGAGCCTGAGAGCTTGAACCAGCTGTAAGAACAGGATCACTCTTGCTCATCTCCTCTGTTGTCAGAACCAACACTGGCAAATTTGTGGTTTAAAAGCCCCATCAAAGAGATGACTTAACCTTTTTTTTAACATGTCACAAAAGCCTAGTAAGAAGTGTGACAGAAGGGATGAAAAGGAATAAATAAACATATTTCAGTCATGTACAATGCTGAAATTGATGTCACTGTGCATGCATTCAGAAGTAATGTGATAAAGAACCTTGCAAAGACATGATTCAATTACAAGAATACCACTCCCACAAACATGTGTAAAGAATACTGCTTTTTCACACTTTTTAAACAATCAGTTCTGCTTTCCCACTATGAACAGTTTCAAGTGGACTTTAATTCCTAATTCCATAAATAATTTTTTTTAGTCTAAAAATATAATATACTAAGACTAGCGAAGTGACATTATATTTGTAATTGAACTAATTCTACAATGTAGCAATGAAGACTTTGGAACTCCCTTTTGTTGGTCTTTTGCTGAAAAATGTGGCAATTAGGAAGTAAGAACCAATAAATTAAATATAATCCTCCCCTTAACTTTACTTGCATTTTAAAGGACTGACTAAACAACTCTCCATCTTACCAGTTACAAAGCAGATATGTCCAGCCAAAAGCTGTTACTGTTTGTAAACAAATGCTTCTGAAGGAAAACTGAGTTCACATTAGCTGTGACCTGTCTGAAGAAGACAGATTTCTCGGGAAGGCATAACAAGAAGATGATGGCAAACTTTCTCTCCAGAATTTCCAGGGATTCATACCTTTGGGTACAACAAGAAAGAATCTTGTAGTGGGCACAAATGAGCAAACAAGCACATTATAGCAGAGGAGAGGAGAAACTAATTGGCATGTTTAACAACTATTCAGGTACTACTAGTATTTTATAAAAAGATCTGGTACTGAAAGATCCTGTCTCATTTTGCATAAACTACTATTAACATTAAACCTTGGGAAAAAATTCTAAAAGTAGGACTAATCAAGCACTGATATAATTTGTAATTTCAGTAGGGAAATTTCATAACAGAAATTTTAGGGGGTAGTGGATTGTTCAGTCCAGCATTTTCAAAAAGAGTTAAAATATAAGTCTGTCAAGAATCGCTTAAAAACAGTTGGTTCAGCTATGGCCCATGAGAAGGATTTGCCATTTTCCTTTCCACCCCCTTTACTACATGAAATTAATTCCAGAAATAGTTTTGCTTCATTTTGAGCAGTTGTATAAGGACAGGAATAGAAAAAGTGATTATTTGAAAACTTATAATTGTTAAAATTTGTTTTCTTGGTGGTGAGATATGAAATGGATTTCTGTTGCAGAGACAGCTTTAGTAATCTAATTATTAGACTTTGTCATATATATATATATATATATATATTCAAAGGAAGAAAATTGAGAAATTGAGAGTTGTGGTATCTTGAAGTCAAGAACATTTTTTCACCTTCTTATAGATATTTTTTCAATTTTGTTTACCTTCTTATTTTGTCATTTGCATTTAATTTCCTGTTTGATTTACCAGAAAATGCGTGCAACAATATTGGCTGCAGGTTATTCAAGAGCCTTTTAAAAGTAGTACATACTTCAAGGATATATCCTGAATTTAGGTGCTTTTGTTATTAAATAAGATTGTGTAATAATCTTGTGTAAAAGCTCGGATTGTTTTTGAAATTCAATTTCCCTGTATAAATAAAATCTAGGAGATACATATGCTGCTCAGTGAAAAGAGGGGACACATAGCAACCCCTTTAAAGCACAGATTTACAGACCTTCTGAACAGATAAATATTGATCTAAACACTTTGTTATTAATATTTTTTCTAGTGAGTGGCAAAGATATCCTATTTCACCAGACAAAACTATGGCCATAGATGCAGAGCAACATGGAAAAGAAGATAGGGATTTTGATTTATAAAAGAAAAGGAGTTCAATAGACAAAATTAAATAAAATATTACAAAAAGAAAGAAATAAAAGCCTAATGGGGAGCAGGTGGAGTTGACTGCAGAACACAAGCCGAAAACAATAATTTATTATACTTTGTTACAAATGGAGAAAAAAGCTCAAACAAGTCCTGCTGTTGACTCGGATTTCTGGCAGTAGCTCTGTTTGAGGCAGTGCCAGCACCCCAAATGTCTCTCAATCACAAGTTCTTCATAATGGCTGATCAGGTCTGTTACAACATGAATTCTTTATTGTGTAGACAAAAAGAAAACAGATATAAGATTTCAACAAACTTCTACTACTACAGGATAAACAAAAGAAACACTACTAGTAGGTTCATAAGACAGTGCACAGTAGTAAAGTTACCTGTTGTCATGGGTTGCAATGCCAGTTGGAGGCATTTGTNGAATAAAATCTGGGATCAGGACACCACTACCACCTCTCTTTTCCGCTGGATTCCCAGAGGAAGAGCAGGCCTTTCTACACCACCACTGCACCTTCAGAGAAAGACTGCACCCTTCTAGAGGATCACTGCTTCAACAGAATCACAGCTGTCACTCCAGGATGACGGCAGCCACCATTTAATGGGACTGCTACCAACACCCTGACTGACAGGGTGTCAGGTAATATCCTAACTCTGTTGGTTTTTGTTCTGTACTACTGTATTTTATTTTAATATTCTTATTTAGTTGTAGGTTTTTTGGGTTTTTTTCCTTGCTAATAAAGAACAGTTCTTCCCATCCTCATATCTTTGCCTGGGAGTCTCTTAATTTCAAAATTATAATTAGGAGGGAGGGGGTTTCCTTTTCCATTCCAAGGGAGGCACCTGCCTTCCTTAGCAGACACCTTTGTCTTTTAAAACCAAGACACATATATTACAGCAACCAAAGAAATAGCCTAGATTAGGAGCCAATGTAACTGATCAGTGAATGACAGTGGTGTACAGAAATCTCCCTTAACTCAACTTCCAGAAGACTAACTCGAGGCTGACGTTTTGAATCTAAGGACCTCCCCACACATTCAGAGAGTGCATAATCAATTTCTGATCTTATGAAAATTATAGTGGGTTTTTATTTTTTGTAAAAGTGCTGTGTCTGTTAGTAATGAATTTTTATTTATCTGTTCCCGGGCATTCAGAGAAGGATGTTTATTTCTGGCTAAGAATTTTTTCAGCCAAAATAAATCACCATAAGTCCAGCTATTCCAGCTTAACTGAGCCACAAAGGGAAAAAAGATAAGACTTTTCTGTATCAGTGCTGCAAAGTCATGTCACATACTTGAAAGAAAAGATGCAGCCTCAGCTGCTAAACAGCCTCTCTTACTACAAGACTACTGGGCACACAGCTTTAAAACTAAATACCATAGAAAATGTCCAAGGAAAACATGAGAAAAATTGCCCCAAATCAACAGGGTTTTCTTGTCTTATTTAGCCTGGTGACACAAAAAATGCCTATC
>VWZN01009892.1:325411-350526 GCA_013396955.1 Regulus satrapa | reverse complement strand
ACACACACACACACACACACACACACACAATTGCTTAAAACATAACCTATCATCCTCTGAACCTTTAAACAGACCTGTTAACATGGAGGTCAATGACTGTGAGTTCTTTAGTTATCTACTGTGTCCAGGTTTGTTATTATACAGCAATAGCAACAATTTATAGACAAGCAACACCTGAGATGTTATTACAGTTGTTGAACTTAATTGCTTCCAATCCTTGTCAAAGGCAATTCAACACATGCTCAATACAAAAATAGATATTGGACACTAATATTGCTTAAAAAATAGGTTCCATGTCCAGATAAATTATTTGTGAGCATGCTGCAAAATCTGGGTTTGCAAGTTACCCCAGTGTAGAAAAGCTATATTAAGCCTTTAATATTTCAGATTACATGTTTATGAAGGTAACAGTGATAAAAGGTCACAACTTCAGTGTCCAGGCTATTTCTTCATAAAGATGTCTAAACACACATAAAGAATAACTCACTTATATGACATTTGTGAATATTCCTTTCAAAAACAAATTTACCTGTACTCTTTTTAGAGTTAATACCTAAAGTTAATAACTACAGAAACAAAATCTATTCTTGTGAAAATAATATAAGGGTAATAAAAGGACTTTACTAACATATACATGGCAGAAAGGAGAGGTGATGAAGTAAAGACTGAACAAATAAAGGAGACAGCAGCAAGTAAACATTCTGAACAAATCAGCCATTAAAACCACTATTGAAAATGCTGTTGTTTTGTTTTCTCTCCAGCGTAAAATTTCACTCCTCTGCTGTCTTCTAGGTAGTACAATTTCTAAAACTATACACAATAATTTGCTTGGCAGTCACAATTTAGTGATCCATTAAAGACTTATCTTTGGGCTCCAGTTTCCTGAACCCATCAATCACAGCTAAAGCAATAAAAGCTTGCTGAGGACAGAAGATTTGGGGCTCATTTTGAGAGCAGCTGAGCACCCTCAACTGTCAAAGTCATAGGTACAGGTCGCAAATAAAAAAACCCTACTTCCCACATTCTGTATGTTGGTTTCCTTCACCTGGACTGTCACTGAGCAGAGAAAATCTGCTTCAGTGCATTTCTCAGTAAGTCAGCACTCACATTTCCACGAGTAATACACATGCCAGTGTGTTAGGATCAGAATCAGTTATTCAACAGTGGTAACATATTTTGCTTGGTCACAGTAAAGGACTTCCTAAAACTACAGTAGACAAGGAAAGGACAAGGAGGTGACAAAAAAGCTGTACTATCATGACAAGGAGTGTTAAAGAAGAAGCTGGACAGTCACTTTGTCTTGCTACTAGCTCAACATTCTTCTAGGGGGAATAGCTGCCAATGATCCATGAAGAAACTCTCTTCAATAGAATCAAAACTGTGTGGGTTTACTGCAGGATCTGAATTTTCATTAGGGACAGTTAGAATGACAGTATTTTCATTTGCATTTCAAATAAGTTTTTCTCTTCCCCATAGATTTAGATCTGCTTACACCAAGGATATTGATTTAAACCAGTTTGGACATACGAACTGAAATTCAGATCCAAATTTCATGCTTGAAATGCAAATCCAGAACTAAAAACTGCTGTTCAGAGTTTGAAGATGTTTCAATTTAGCAATTTTATTCAGTACATGCATGGTTCCAGAAGACCCCAGGTAGCAGCTGACCATGCTGAATGTGTTTCACCAAGATACCAGGTGCTCAACTGAGGCTGCAGATCTGTTCTGGTAAACTAGCAAACTTTTCTGAACCAGAAAAGTTGTGAGTGCCAAGACTCCTAAGATGCACACAAGATAACAATGTTGACAACTCTCCCACTGTTGCTATTTATCTCCTGATAGTAGTATTTTTCTTCAAGCTCCAGTTCCTAAAATGAAAGTCTGAGTTTTCATTAAAAACGAAACAAAACAAAACAAACAAAAAACCCAAACCAAAATAAAAATGAAAACAAAAAAACTAAAACCAACCCTACAGATTTCTATCTCTTCTGTTGCAATGATAAGTTGGAAAATGAGATTTCAGAAGACCTGAACATTTTAGAAACCCTGAAACAAATATTATTACTTGGAGGTTTTTTATTTGGATTGAATAAACTTATTAAAAATTAACCTGTGAAATCTGATTCCCTGGTTTTTATTGTGCAAGAATGTTAGTAATGGGTTACACAGAGGGTCCCTAATGCAGGTCAGTGGGACACCAGGAGAGATGCAGAAGATATTTAGGTCTTTTGTCTGCAAAAATAACTCTAAACTAGTCAGTAAAAATTGCCACTGTGAAGATAGTTGCTGTGACATGCCTTCTTCAGGTTTTATTTTCCTTTCAGAGCAGCAAAATGCATGCATGGTAGGCCTATGTGAACTGCAGAGCTTGCATCTTGTATGTAAGCAGTACAGCCCTAGCTGGAGACTAGCTGGAACACAGCTAACACATGTGGAGAGGGCTGCAAAGGGACATCAAGTCACAATCAATGTATTACCCACCAGCAGAACTCTAAAAACACCAGACTCCAGGACACAAAATTGTTTGGCCTCTTGGATACCAAATGCCAGGGTAACAAGAAGAGTGAAATTTAAATTCCTGTGGATAAGGGGAACTCGTTGAATAAAATCATTGGGATAGGTGTCAGTGAGTGATATGGTGTGCCACATAAAAGAGAAAGCATTTCTCGGGGAGTAAATGAGGACACTGAGCAGCAGGTTCTGCACATATCAGTTTATGAATCTATGTGTTAAGGAAAGTCAAGACAATCTAGTAACAGGGTGAGCTACAGACCACTAAAACAGCCTGGTTAAGAGGGTAAGTCCATCCCCCATACTGAGAAAAAAATAAAAACTGTATACACAAGAGTTTTGGTTGGACAGAAGACGACAAGCAGCCAACAGCAAACAGGATTAGAGCTGCTGACAGGTACAGAGGATAATGGCCCAGTGTAAGAAACCCTCGAGGAGGGTAGCTGGGACCACGACAGAGACTTCTGTAGTTTAATCGGAAAGCTGTAGTTTATTTTAGGGCATGGGTGAGAGAGCCTGCTAGGAGCTGGCAGATGCAGCTCAGAGCAGGCTCAGAGGGAACAATAGGAACAGGAGCAGAGCATGGGGGGAAGGAAACTGGGACCAGGGGCCAGGGGAGCAATCTAAGAGGGTCCAAAAATTAAGAACCTTAGGAGTTAAGGGGAAAGAGTTAAGTGGTCAGAGAGTCAGAAGCAGGAGAGCATGACTTAAGAGAGTAAATTAAGAAAAAGACTTAAGAGAGTTAGTTAAGAGAGCAAGAGAGTGAGAGTGAAGAGTAAGAGAGAGAATAAGAGAGAGTAAAGAATAAGAGGAAGAGTAAGAGAGAATATTCTTTTACAATCACTTATATAAGTTTCTATACCTTGAATATTCTGTTCTTTCATCAACCAATCTTTGTAAGTATACTAATGTAGGACATTTGCATACAGACTATAGAAATCACTGTATTACCATGCATTATGCTATCTTAAATCTACTTCGGACCCTCTTGAAACCCTTCTGTTGAAACAGCAGGGGTAGGAGAGTTTTTTGCATTGTTCTATCAGGTGAGGAATGTCTTTCGGCTTGCTAGACCAGTTTCTCTAACTTCACTGAAGCAGTGCTTCATTTTAATTTGTCCTTAGCCTCTTTAGCTAAGCAATCATATCTATAATTCCTTTCAGTTTCTGTTTTCCAAAAGCCCAGCACAAATTTCAATACAGAACTTACACAAATGGAGTTTGTTTGAGCTGAATTGATGGACTAAAGGGATTAATTGATCCCACACCTGTGGTAGGAGCTATTGCCTATTACTAACTGTCAAACTGAGTTAAGACTACTTAGGGCACCACTGTCTCTTTGTTAGAAGTTCTTCCAGATGAATCCTGAATTGTTACATATCACCAACTGTTATCAGCAGTAATCAGGAGTACAAGTCAAGCTCTTGGTAAAATCAAAGCATTTTTTTATTTTGTTTTATCTTGACTCACTGTGGTAAAATATGGCTGCCCTTCTGGAACAGTCTTTAAAGAAAAACCTCCTCATTAATCCTGTTCTATGTGCCCCAATGTCAGTTGTGCCTTTGTTGAATCTTTTCAGTATCACATGGAGCATGTAGGTGGTGTGCATGCCCCCACAGAAAACATTGGAAGCCAGAAATAGAGCAATCTTAATTTTGAAAATGTGGCTGCTTACAATCAAACCAGAGGGAAAAATAAAATGTAGCAGAGTGCAAAACTCTCAGCATCAGATAACACTCAGGGATCTAGGGATGCTCCTGAGAGAAATACCTTGATTTGACAGATCTGACAAACCTGTGACACATCCCAAAATCCGTATATGCTGTTGATGTCAATGTGAGGTGAACAGGGCTTGAATCTCGCTCCCTTGACCCTATATTCTTCTTTCTGATACCAGCAGCAGAGCCTGAGAGAGGCAGCTGGGACATGGTTCTGTGCCAGAAGACAAGAAGAGCCTTTTCCAGTCCTGTCAAAGGATAACCTGAATCTGGGTTGCAATAAAGAGACTCTTTTACTAATGAGGAAAGCCTGTAGTGCTGCACATTCACATGTAATCATTAGAATAATATTCTGTTGAGGTGGTCTCTCCCAGCCTTGGTTTATACAGAGTTAAAAGCTTCATTCTTAAGCAGCATTTTTAAGAGATAATTGCATGAAATTTTTTTTTTTTTTTTTTCTGGATATATATAGTTCTAAAATAGGTAGCCATGGCATTCCTTTTTTTTTTTTTTCTTCTATTCAGATTGCAATAAGAAATGGCTATGCAAACTGTGGAAGCCATAAACCAGCTTATCCTAAGACATTTGGGATTTTATTTTGCCAATTTGTATTCTCAAGTACCACCTCTAAGCAGAAATTTGAGAAGAATGGTTTGTGTTTGGTTTATTTTGTCACAAGGTAGATATGGATTGAGTTTTTAAACATACTTACCTTATTTCCATAATACCTTTCCCTTTAATGTGTCCAAACTGGAGTTACTCCATAAAAAGTAGAAATATGAAAGTTAAAAGCCATCAGTAACAGGAAGAGACAGTGAAAAAAAAAATTATCTGCCAGTTACAAGGTTCTGGGGAATGCTGGAGAATTCACACAGCAATTCACAGTCATTAACTCCTTCCTCTGCCATAAGTGCATTTGATGAAGCTCCAAGAAGTATGTCAAGGTCACGTTTACCCAATTCTAATGAAGCAAAGCAAAAGTCACAATTTGTTAACTATCCACTGGGAATAAAAGTGTAATTTTTTTTAACAGCTATGTAATTAAAAAGGCAAATGTGTTCCATATTGCAAGAGTGTTACTATATTAGATAAGGGAATGGTTCATGACCATGTGACACTGTTAATATGACCAAAATTATCTGGTCTCTGAAATTACTATATTTCCCTTAGTAGAATGGTAATTTCAGGTTAGTAATTTTAATTGCACTAGTATCTGACTGCTTAAAATTTCATTTAATGTATTTTTAAGTTGTTCCTCTTTGAATTTCTTCTCCTCCTACTCAGGTTCTGTTTATTTTAATTGGGAGTTACTTATGCCAGATTGTATACTGACTGCCCATGAATTTTTTAAACAAGCAATTTTTTTCAAACACACCATACTGTGGAAAGTATCACTATAAATAACAGAAAGAATTTAAAATACAGTCTCGCTTGAAAGGAAGATCTCACTCTTCAAGATGCAACGAGACCTAATAGTTTCATGGAGCTACATGGTTTTGCTTGATTTTGTCACCCTTCCTCATGTTGATTAAAAATGTCTTTTGTAAGCAGTGACACTGAAATCAATGCAAGAGGAAAATAATCCATTTTACTTAGTCATCTGTTTTCCACAATGGTGGAACCATAACATGGCTACTTTATCCAGTGTGGAGATACAGTAGGAGAGAATAATCACATAACTTCTCCTTTTCTATTAGTTTTGCTACAAAAATTATAAAATTGTTTTACTCCTTTCCCATTAAATACAATAATTGCATATATTTTTTTCTTTACCAAAAGTTTGTTTCCTTTGTAACTAAAAACTTTACTACAAACTCCAAAGAATGACCAGCAAAGCAACTAAATAGCTAATAATGATGATTAAAATTACCATCAGCAGCCATACAATGGTACTTAAGATACCACAGTTTTTCTTAATCGGCTGTAGGTTCTGGTCAGGTAAAAATGCAGGGAAGGCAGTTGACAAAAAGAGAGAACTGACAGAGAATTGTAATTAGTGCTGAAGGGGGAAAATTTGGTACCAATTTTTCCTAGGTAAAATGTTTCCTGAATTCCTAGGAAAGCCGAACTGAAAAATTTGCAGGAGTTTTTTGTTGAGGATTTTTTACTGATATCTTTTATTTATTATTGTTAATGAGGTACTTACTTGGTACCCACCAGGTGCATATGAACATGCAGGAAACAGCAAAGGTGACAGCAATGTGTCTTTCTAGCTGGTCTTTCTATGCCATTTCTTACTCTTTCTGACATCTCAGTTAGCTGAGTATCGCTGGCCTTCCTTGATAAAACAGACACCCAAGGGGTTAGTACCCACTGCAACCACCTCCAGCCCTGCTACAGCACTCTCTAATACCACACCTAGCAAACTGCTTCAAGAGTTGCATGAAGGTGTTGTGATGCCCCCCTTCCAGAGAATTCCTCAGAATAAAAGATCTCACTTGAGTAAAGATTATTTAAAAACACTAAAGACAGAAGTATGTAGGCAAACAGTCATAAATTAATCTTACATGTTTTACCAGGCATGTAATGACTGGAATGCTGTGTATGGTGTCTTTGTTGCTCAGCCTCAGTTTTAGTAGGCACAAAAAGTGAGAACGAAAGTTAGAGAAAAATGCACAAAAATTATTCTCTCCCAGAACGTGGGTGACTTTTCATTGTGGTTGAATCCTCATGTAAGAAGCAAAGAGGATTTATTTTTTTACATTTTCTATAAAGTGTATTTGCATTTGGAGTGGTTTTCAAGACAAAATAAATAACATCTCTTTAAATATTAGCAGTTAAACCCACAAAATGGCACTGATATTCTTTGGTACATGATTCCAATTAGTAAAGGAAACTGATGAATTCACAGATTTTGTTGAAACTTGTGTTCATTTAGCATAAGCACTGAATTGCTCTGTACTTTCAGATAATTATATGAGTCATTCTGATGCCAGCAACTGAAATAACTAATGACAATCACAATGTACCATCTACCAAACATTCTTTCAGATGAGAATGCCTCAGTTTTGGGTTGAAATTCTCATGTAAGCCATGGTGATGGACACTAAATACTCTTTTAAATCATGCAGAAGCATTGGGGGGAGTGGGGGGGTGGAAGGTTCAATTGTAGACCTAAGCAGAGGCATTAATGGTGAACAGCAGATGTTGAAGTAGCTGTGATCTTTTGAGAAATAGGAGCAGATTGAGATGAAGTAATGGAGAACCTTTGCCCCGAGGGAAGAAGTAGAAGCCTTCTGTTCCCAAAGATTAAGATGATTTTTGAAGTAGATGAAGATGAACTTCATCATTTGAACATTCAGCTTTGAAATATGCATTTGACATGGCCCATAAGCACACTGTGGCAAGGTTGTGGAAATGGGAAAAGATTTCACAAATAAAAATTTCCCAGGCAGATACACTGGTGGAAATTGTTACCACAAGGTAACTGAGAACTGAGTCTTGTGGAGAAGTCTCCATGGTTTGTTAAGAGAGGCTCCTCTCCCTAAGTGAACTAAAAGACTATTCTAGAGGTGGTAAACTGAGTGAAAATCTTTGGGTTTTGTTTCTCTACATTGTGTTGTATGGAAGGAAAGAAGGGTGTTGGGGGGAGGAGAAGTGCCCTGAAGGTTTTATCCTGATTCTCATAATTCTGTTAGGCCTGTCAATAAAGTTTTCTTCATTCCTTTTGAAGTTTTAGGACTGTTTTGCTCTTTCTCCCGGTCCTATCTCACAGCAAGAAAATACATAAGTAATTCTAGCAGGTACGTGGACTATTGGTCACCACTGAACCTACACAACTGATTTTAAAACTTTGAAGGTACGGGTGAAATCAATTAGCCTCATGAGTGGCAGGATCTGCAAGAGCAGCTTTGGTTACCATTTTGAGAGTAGTAATACTGGCAAGAATTAGCTAACAATAAAAGAGAGAAAATAACTCCATTATCAGTTTACCATTATTAANTAAAAGAGAGAAAAGAACTCCATTATCAGTTTACCATTATTAAATACCTGTTGAATAAGTAAACAAATTTTCCTCTTGAAGAGCAAGTATTAACTGGATACACTACAGATATCACAGCATTTGGAATTCTTAATTGACAGATGGAGGGTTAGATGTATCCATAGAACTTTGTTGGTTTATTTTGTTTTGTTTTGTTTTAATTCACTTGCACTTAATGCATCTCAGTCCTCTGATTTTATTTAAAGGAACTGAATAGCAGAAACTTGCCACTGTATAATGCAAATATCACCATCTGAGGGAGACTGAAATAGTGCACAGACCTGCAGAACAAACAACTCAACACAACTTTTACAAAGAATATGAGCAAGAATAAATTTGCTTTGCAACCCTATACCTGAGTAATCTACAATACCTCGTCTACCCACATTTTCCTATTTCAGTAAAACATCAAAGGTCTGATATTATTGCAAAGTCATGGTTGTGAGGAACCTTTTGTTTGTTTTTGGTTCTAAATACTGTAAAAAATGAAATAAAAAAACCAAAAAGACTGAACCAGTAGGAAAAAAAAAGTCATTGAATGATCAGACCTGAAGCCTCCACGATTCATGATTAAAATTACTACTGATTGCAATGAAAGGGGAACTGATGCTGAAACTCTTCAAAGCCTTTGAACCTCAGGAGGACTGAAGCTTTTGAAAAAACAGGGCTCAGTTTTCTAGCTGCTTTGCTGCAAGATAAATGTTAGAATCCTAAAGGAAGTATCTTTGGTATTTTGTGTACACAAAATTACATACAGCTGTTGATTGAGAGCTTTCAGAGGCCCCTGAGAAGGTGGTTAATCTTTGTTAAAGCTCTTGAGCATTAGTGGTTAATAGGGCCTGGTGAGCATTGCAGAGTGGTTATTAACCTCATTCGGATCCAGTAACAATATTTTCACAGTGTCTGGTTCTTATAGCGATTTCTTCTCTGAGTACTTTATTAATAAGCAGAAACTCTTCAAAGTGCCACAACATTTGAAGGCAGGAGAGTGTTCTGGCATCATCCGGTCCTCATGACAGACAGGGAGAATTCCAACACCATATGCTTTCAGCTGCAAAATGCTACTTCTGAGTAAAAGTGCCCCATAAAATTAAAATTATCTTCTTGCAGAACTCAAAGTCATTTGCAAGTCTGCTTCTTTTAAACAAGCTCAGAAGTAAGATTAATGGAGTAGCGAAATTAACTCTTCTCCAAACCAGCTTTATATTCTGACTCTTCCAGCAGGTTCTGAATTTCCTTGACTCCTATGCAAATATATATTCACAGTACTCAAGTCAAAACTGTTTATCATCTTTCCTACAGCAAACACAAATTCTCTCTTGCAATAGCAGCATTGTTCTTTTTGTGATGTCTGGAGATTAGACAAACATCATTTAATAAAAACAATACAATGCTTTGCTTCACTCTTTTTTCACTGTTTCTTCAATTTATTAATGTCTCTTAGCCTGAAGAATTAGAATATATCCTAAAAAGTACCACAGAAAAGTGATGCTTTCATGTTTTGTTTCAAGAGTTTACTATTAGCCTTATTTTTGTTCTAATGACCAAAAGTACACATTGCAGGCAGACTGAGATCCTCCACAATGTCCAGAGATGATTCTACAGAGAGGCATGACTCCCTTGTACAGTGCACTCAAGTGGTCTGTTTTTGTTCCTTTGGGAGTGAAGAAACAGTGGTAAATCAATTAAAAGTGCTAAAGTTACTGTCAGACTAAAAGTAAGTACTGACAAATGTGGCAAATTGAGGACCTCTTTTTGGTGTCAAAGCAAGAGGGATGTTTTAAGGGAGGTCTAACCAAGCATTGAAAACTACTGCAGAGATAGCCAAGGGTGAAGTCATTCTATGAGTGCAGCCCACAGGAATGTTAATTTTCACTCTTTTAATAAACCAGTAAGGGATGTACACCAAAAATCTGCTGCAATGTTTAACAGAGAAATTAACAATGCAAATGCAGACTTCTGCAATGTGATATGTCTACATTTTTTATATCCATATATGTGTTTCTTGCTGTATTTTTCATTGCGGGGATGATAGAATATCAGTAACATAGGTATGCTTGTTTTTTTGGTTTTTTTTTATGCTGGGTTTGCATGGGAAGCTCACAATATCTGAAAAATTATATGAAAACCTATCATTCAAGCTGTATAATATCCAGAATATTTTGTGTGTTTCCAAAGTGGTCTAAACAGGACTATACAGACCCAGGGATGAATTGTTATTTCTTTCCTCTGACTGATACAAAAGGCTTGCAGTGGGAAGGAAACTGTGTTGTGAATCACACACCATCAAATGACTGTGGCATACAATGGGCTCCATATATCACCAGCAATATTTAAAACAGATTTCATAGCATTATCAGCCCATCAGGAAGTGATTCACCTACAGAAAGTCTTAATTTTTATTTTTAAAACCCTGCCAAAAAGGCTTTGTCTTTCATTCCCATTGGAGCAGGCTCAGCTGCCTGCAATGTATTACACAATGGTTTCACTTAAACCCAACAACTGAGCTTTGTTATCAGAGCTATATTCAGAAACACTACTTCAGTCTAAAATTGAATGAAAATCTATTTTCACCTGTTATACTGAGCACATATGCTTCTTCTCTGGGGTAGGACTGTCAGAGGCACACACAGCTTAAACATATTATTGATTTTTAGAAATTAAAGCTCCTTTCAGATAGCTCAGGGCTTCAATGAGTCATGAAACTCCATCAACAGTTAGTTCAGCCTTTTTTTGTTCCTGGAAGATATGGATGGGCTCATGTGAACTGACAGGTGGAAATGTATTCAGTGTGAAAACTTCTAAAGGAATTTTTGAAGTACAACTCAGCAGAGAGAGGTTGATTTTAAGTAACCTACAGCCAGCTGAATACAGAAACCAATTTGTAGAGAAATGAGGTCATTGCATTAGGGAAGTCTGAGATTCAAACCTGCAGATGTTCATGAATGCTTAACTGAACCTCTGGACCACAGAAGTTCTCTACAGAGAATTCTCAGACCACAATCTTCAGTCCAATAATTTTTTATCTTTCTTGTTTTGGGATATCTAAAGATGCTAAGGTGAAAACCTGATTTTAAAATTAAAGGAAAAGAACAACTTACAGAAATAAAGCCAAACATTTCTTAAGAACAAGTATCTTGAATTTGTTCATGGAGTTTCTATCACATGCCTTCCTTTAGCAGATATTCCGTTGAATACAACTATCTAAAAAAAAAAAAGCCACTAGTTTTCTCACAAAAAATATGGATCAGATCATGCTCAAACTCAGACATGTTCAGATATGGAAACTGTCTGTTTCCTAATATATCAATGTGTAAAAGCTATAAATACTACCACTAAAATAGTTATTAATCAGAGGCCACCCTTAGTGTCCCACTCTTATATCAAGGAATTATCAGGTATTCTGAAAATAGGGAAAGGAACAAAGCTATCCAGCAATGAGCAAAGAAGAACCCTCAAAACACATTTTTTTCTGTAATTCTTGGTAGATGTTTGCCTCCCATCACCAACAGTGCACCTGTCCAAGTCATGAGCAGCCATGAGTTCCTCCAGGAGAATAGTCTGGGAAATGATGCTAAAGGCTTTACTAAAGTCTGGGTAGACAACATCCATAGCCTTTCTCTCATCCACTAAGCAGGTCATGTTGTCATAGAAGGAGATTAAGTATGTAAAAAAGGATCTGTCTTTCATGAACTCATGCTGGCTGTCCTTGATCCCCTGGCTGTCCTGTACATGCCACATGAGGGCACTCAGTATGATCATTCTCCAGCACCAAGGTAAGGCTGACATGTCTGTAGTTCCTAAGATGCTTCTTTCAACCCACCTTATGGATGAATGTCACACTGTCTAACCTCCAATCACTTGGAACTCCACAGTTAACCAGAATTGCTGGTAAATGATGGAAAGCAGCTGAGAACTTCTGTCAGCTTCCTCAGCACCTTTCCGTGGATGCCATCCAGCCCCACAGATTTCTGTGTGTTCAGGTGGTGCAGCAGGGTCACTGATCATTTCCATTTGGATCATGGGAGCTTCCTTCTGCTCCCCATCTCTGTCTTCCAGCTCAGAGGCCTGGTATCCAGCTCTTACAGACTGAGGCAAGACTGAGGAAAAAAAAGCATAAATATCCCAGCCTTTTTCTCATCTTTTGTCACTCTTTCCCCCCACACTCA
This sequence comes from Regulus satrapa, assembly GCA_013396955.1. NCBI lineage: Eukaryota > Metazoa > Chordata > Aves > Passeriformes > Regulidae > Regulus > Regulus satrapa. Next base: position 338,147 of record VWZN01009892.1, on the reverse strand, counting down.
AAGACAGAGATACTCTTTAGTGATCCTTCTCTTGCTGATGTATTTATTATTTATTAATAAGACATTATTTATTGTCTTCTACCGCAGTGGTCAGATTAAGTTCTAGTTGGATTTTAACCCTTCTATTTTTCTTCATGCATAACTTCATGACAACCTTGTAGTCATCCTGAGTTATCTGCCTCTTCTTCCAAAGGTCACAAATTCTCTTTTTGTCCCTGAGTTCCAGCCAAAGCTCTCTGTTGAGCATGTTTTCTACCCAACCCTAAAGTTTAATTCTTCTACCTTTTAGATAGAGACCATCAATCCACAAGATCTTAAAAATTAAATTAGTTTTCCCTTTCCCTTATTATACTTTAACAATCCATATAATTAATGGATCTAAGATCATCTATAAAATGGCACTCATGAGACAGCAGGTCCAGGTTACACACACAGTTTTCAAAAAACTCTCCACTCATATGAGTGATTTGCACACCAGCGTAAATCATTGCTTTCTCAGCAAGTACATCCTTGTAAACTAATATTAATGTCAAATTTATATCCATGAAAGCATGCAGACTGAAAAGAGAAGTGACAGGCATTGATTTAATTTCTTGTCATGCATATATTTGCATAATAATTGCAGCTTAATAAATGAGACATACACCTTGTGTAAATCAATAGCTACCTTGCCTGTATAAACTTTATTATTCATGGTCTTATACTATGTTGAATGAAACAAGTATTAAAGATACAAGTAAAACTACTATGGCTTGCTTTGAAGGACACAGGGAAGGTCATTGACTTAAAGATAGAACAGGGGTATACATGATTTCACAAATTTCATTCTCTGACCTTTCCTCAACTCTCTCATAGTTTTTTATCTATTTCCCACTCTATCAAACACAGATGAAAGCATATCAAAGAGTCATTGTGAGAAGTTACCAGTTAATGTTTGCATATGTCTGAGAAAAATAGTAATATTTTACAGGCATGGATGCCTTCTAGTTTAGAGCATCATGAGGCTATTCACTAACCTTGTAAATCCATATGAAGCGGTTACTTCATTTCAAAGAAAGGAAGATACATGATAAATAGAGAACAGCATTTGCAACCTATCTCCCCATAGAACTTTATCACCATACATTGATATCGGGATTAATTTCTGATTACTGTTCTAGATTAGGACAACCTAATTTTAGCCTCTTTCTGCTCCCTTTACAGAAACAAGACTCTGTGGAAGACGCTCCATGTATGCAGAAGTCCTGTCAGTTCATTTCTGCAAAGCACATTGGCTACAAGTAGGATGAGGAGACAGGGAGAAGGAAGACTTATGATACACTCCATAAAACACAACAGCTTTGTCCCAGGGGAGCACTGCCAGCAACAAGAAGTTTGGTCAATCTGGAGGTTATGTTGGAATGACTGTATCTGGACAGCTGTGTAATATAATGAACATTGGACTAAGGTTTTCCCAGGCAACTCAGAGGACAGAAATAGCAGCATTCACTGTGAAAACACTTAGTTCCTAGCCTTCTTAACAAGGCAGAAAAATAAAAGTTTGGGATTGGAATAAGTTTTGTGACAAGAAAAACCGGAGCTTTGTAGTCCTCTCAGTCCAGAGCCTGTTCAGGCATCTGGCCTTCCTCCCTTTGCTCCAGGAACTAAAGCAAACCAGTCCCCACTGCTGCCAGATTTGGCTCCTGTGGACGAGGAAGCAGAATTCCTCAGATCATGAAGCTGATTGGACCCAGTAAACTCAAGGATCTCCCCCATAAAAAAAGGATTAATCTGCTCCCCCCTCACCAGCACATGAAGTATTTCCAGAACCCCAGATTCCAACTGAAAAATATCAAGTCATCCAGTCTCTTCTTGTCACACCATGAGCATCTGGTGCATTTTCTTCCTTTCTTCTTCCATAATTGTTATTTTTGTTTTATCTTTATAAAAGAGATGGACTGAGCTGGGATTAGGAATTGTATTGGGTTTGTGTGGCCTGGTTTTGGTACCAGGGGGGTTAGAGGGGTGGCTTCTGTGAGAAGCTGCCAGTGGTTTCCTTCATGTGAAGCAGAGTCAATCTCAGGCTCTTCCAAAATGGAAGCACCTCTGGCCAAGACTAGCCAGTCAGCAATGTCAGTAACACCTCTGTGATAACCTATTTAAGAAGGAAAAAAAGTTATTGAACAGACCTAATTGAGAAGAACAGACTGAGAACATGTGAGAGGAACAGCTCTGCAGACACCAAGGTCAATGCAGAGGGAGGAGCAGGAGGTGCTCCAGGTGCTGGAGCTGAGATTCCCCTGCAGCCCGTGGTGCAGCCCATGGTGAGGCAGCTGGGCCCCTGCAGCCCATGGAGGGGCACAGGCATGCAGAGATCCACCTGCAGCCCCTGGAGGAGCTCACACCGGAGCAGGTAGATGCCTGAGAGGAGGCTGTGAACCTGTGGGATATCCACACTGGAGCAGTTTTCCTGCTAGGGTTTGTGACTCCAGGGTGGCCCACACTGGAGCAGCCTGTCCTTGAAGGACTGCCCCCCATGGAAGAGTGACCCATGTAGCAGCAGTTTGGGGAGGACTGTGGGACAGACTCACACTGGAGAAGTTCATGGAGGACTGCCTCCCAAGGGAGGCACCCCACGCTGGAACAGGAGAAAGACTCCTCTCCCTCAGCAGCAGCAGCAGCAGCAGGAGCAGCAGCAGCAGCAGCAGCAGCAGCAGCAGCAGAAACAACCTGTGATGAACTGAGCTGGAGATAGAGCTGGGAAGGAGGGAGGGGTGGGGGGAAGTTTTTTTAGATCTGTTTTTACTTCTCCTTATCTGGCTCTGATTTTGTTAGTAATACATTCAATTAATATCTCTGACTCTATTCTTTTTTTGCCCCTGACAGTACTTGGTGAGTGATCTTTGTCCTTATCCTAGCGCATGAACCCTCCATTATATTTTCTCTCCCCAGTCCTGGCATACAGCAAGGGTCAACCCACTACAGGAATATCATCATGCCATGACACATAGTATTCCACTAATCTCCTGATACAGTTCTGTGTCCAGATTCTATACATATTATGCTTGAATTTTTCTGGTTTTCAAATCTTCAGTAAAACCAGTAGAAGCTGGTCTACTTTATCAGGAAAAGTTCCTTTAACACGGTATTGATTGAACTTGCATTATTTTCAAGCAGCAAAATGTTATCATATTGAACCTGGAACCAATTTTGATTTTCCATAACTGAACGAAACCAAAGCTGATAAATCAGAGGTGTTGAACTCCAGTTCAGAAGAACTGGAGAAGAACTTTTCAGAAGAAAAGGCAACCCGTAGAGATCACAGAGTTTTTCAAGAACTAGTCCTTCATCTGAAATTGTTAGCTGGGAAGCAGAAGAAGGATACTGAAGAGGTAGACTGTTCTTCTACTGGAGAGAATGCCATGGAAACTGAGCCCTCAAGCCAAGCCCAGAAAGCTGATGCTATGAATTTATGAAGATAAAATGCAACCAGAAAAATTCTCACCATGCCCTGCCTGATCTTATAAAACTTGGCCCATTGCACCACAAGATCTAATTTTCTATAGCTGACAGCACCATTTGTCCTTCATAATATTAAAGAAAATAAATCCTCAAAGAAAAAAAATAAAGCTCACATAAAAGCATGGTTTAAATTTTGGGTTACTTCTCAAACACCTTTTGCTCACCCTGACTGATCTTAGCCTGATCAAATGGAAAACAAATCTCCACAGAAATAACACTGCTGTCTCTCTAGGGTCTCAGATTCTTTGGAGGGGTGGAGAGGGCACACAAAACTTTAAAGTGTTGTTTTCTGGTTTTCTTTTAGCTCTGTCTCAATACTGAAAAAAAAAAAAAAAGGTAGAAAAGGGGAAAAGGGGGTGAAGCCCTTCAAACTTGGAAGAGAAAAGCTTCCAACATTCTTAGCAAAATGAAGACATTAAAAGAAGGTTATTAAAAAATACTAGTGGTAACAGACACACGAAAATTAAAACACAGTGGTTTCTAAAATGGCTTAAATATAAACTTGCAAGCATGTCCAGTCTTAATATTGTGTCCTCAAATATGATTAGAAGGACATGAGAGGGGGAATAAATGCAATAAGATAATAGATCCAGGACATAAACAAGGATGAAATGGATTTAAGGATGAATTCAGAAAGGTGGGCTGTCTGGTAGTCATAAACATCTACAGCTGTGCAAATGTAGGAAGTTGAGCAAGGGTCAGGGAAACAGGATGACAAGACTTCCCCCATTTGATCCTACTACACTTACCACAATGGAGTAAATGAAAATGGNAAAAAAAAAAAAGAGGAAAATCTCTCATTTGGGAGAAATACTAGACTGCACATTTACAAAAACTCAAATTCAGATCCTAGACACCTGAAGGAATAAAAAACACGAGTTTTTTTCCTAAAGTCACTGGAGCCTACACACACACACAGACCGCCTTTGCAAGGAACCCACCACTGCTAAATGAAACACAGTTGTGGCAGAGAGACAACTTGTTAGGTACACAGCCAGACTGATCCTCTTCCAGGTGAGGCATCATAAGTCTCTCAGAGGGGACAAAAAATGAGATTTCTTTTTATCCGATGATCCTAATGAATATTTTTGTTATTGCTCTTCAGCAATAACAAAACCACTGGAAAACTGTACTGAACAGCAAACTAAAACATGCCTACAGCAAGAGGCAGCATTTTAAACTTCCATCTCACTAGTGCTTGTCTATATGAATAATGTCACAATGTCACTGCTTTTCCTGCATTCTATTACAGAATATTCTTCCTCCAGTTTTATTATGCCATTCTATTTCAACTTGATGAATTATCTATATTATATTTTATGAGAAATATTCCCTCTAGGGATGGACATAGTTTAGAAAGTTTTTAGCAGAAGGAAACGGGAAAGAAAAATAGAAAGTTCCACATCTTCACTTTTTTTTAAGCTACTCCTGGGACTAGGACATAATTATCTACATTCTGCAATTGCCAGCCAGTTCTTAGCCGAATGATGAAAATCAGTGGCACTAAGAAGGGATGTTTGGGTAAGTCTAGACAGAAGGAAAAAGGAGTCTGTTAGCAAAAAGCAAGAATGGGAAGCTGAAATCACAAGGTGGGGCCCCTTAAATAGTTTCTCTGGCACTGAGTTTGTTTTTCTATTCCTTTGTCCATCATTCCAAAAGCATCACACATTCAGCCAAAGATAACTGGCTCAACAACCTTCTCTTTGAAAGTGGCACAAAATAAGAAAATAGATATCTCCACAACAACATTTAGCAGGAGAGTAGGTGGGTATACTCTGAATTATGTACTAAAAGAGATTTAATGTCTGATAGATATCAATTTGAGGTTCAAATATGTGACTCCATGGATATAGTTTTCACCTTGTCCTCATCTCCAACATGAGAAACAAAAGGAAATAAAATATGCTGTCACCTTCTCTTTTTTGATAGTCATGAATGGATTTTATTATATTTCTGCATTCCAGCAGACTTTAATGAGCATCCCTAATAAGATACCTTCTCCCTTCTGCAGTGCTAAAGACCCCACAGGCCAAGCATGCATGGTTTGGCTTGTCTGCTACACTTAACAGCATGCTGTACTTCCATGTGAATGTATTAACTCATTCCCATGGCATCAGCCTAGAACAGAAATTCAATGCTGAACATGTAACCTGTTAGGCTGGGTTGATGCAGTTACGCTTTATGCTCTGAGATCTGTTTTGTCACCATAGTAATTTTTGACTTTTGTATTTAAAAACAAAACAACAGATAAAAAAATAGTTTTGGAAGCATGAGTTACATCAGCTGAGCTAAGTTTCAAATAAACTTTTAACTAATAATATGTGTTCTGCTACTGTGAAAATCTTTATAGGACTAAACAGACTTTGAGGAACTGTAAGCCAGCATGCCATGTAGGATAATAGTGGTACAAAACCTCCTACTTATCCTTTCTTCATACTTGGTTGTTTTACTTCTGTTGACTACTAATTGATTTTTAAGAATTGTAAATACTTACAATTCAAGAATGCTTATGTGTTTAGAATTAGGAAATATCTTCCTACGGATTCACTTAGAATGTAAAACCTTTCCCAAAAATCTTCACAATTTAACATATATCACAAAAACTTTACATGCTTAGTCCTATTGTATTTTTTCCTTTTTGAAGCTATGACTCATTGCTGTTTTGTTATGCAAAGGAAATGATCCACCTAGAGAGCCTGGTAAGCTTTCCATTGCTAAGCAAGTGTCCAAGGCTTAAACTGCACTGCAACAACAGTTTTTACTGAAGAAACATTATGGCAAGTTCTAGACTTAAAGTTCAGCCATAATTTTGTCTCATCACTTATTTTAAGACATTTATCTCATAGGGAAATTTCATAGTTCTGATTCACCATGGATTTAGGACTCATAGGTGTATTTTTGAAGTGGCTATGTGTTCTTGTTTTCCAGTTGCCACTTGGCTACAATAATAAGAAGAAAAATACTAGTTCTGCAGTGACTTTTCCTTATAAAAAAAGCAGAGATCAGACAAATTATTATGCCATTTAATGTGCTTAGCCTTTGTTGCCTTAAAAAGATTATCATATTTTTAGCTGAGAGTTTCATTACATATAATCTTGACACTTCTCATCCAAGTTTCACAGAGGGGAGGAAGAAAGTCTGAAGGTGTTTCACAACTACCTTTGTTTCTTTTTTTTCCAGATGTCTTGTTACAGATAAGAAATCAAATTTTGGTTTACCTAAGACTGGAATGAGTCTGCTCTTAGGTTTTTCAGGCCACTCATTTCTGTACTGACAGTATTTACATTTACACCATTCCCCTCCAAAAGAAAGTTATTTAATCTTCCAACTATTTGGAAAAAATCCTAAAACGTCAGTATACTTGTTTTAATTACAAGTAAAAAAAAAAACCAAAAAAACCAAAACAAGCAAAACAAATCAAAACAAAATAAAAGTGATAGTGGGGGACAGCTTAGAGGTAGAACATTTGACTAGACTCAAATGAATTTGCAACTTTAGGCTTTCTCAAGGAGACTGTCTATTCTCTAAGTCCAGCTTCAGTCACTTGGATACAGTAGGGGAAATCAGACTGGAGCTTTAAAGATTGAAAGTAAAGGAGGGGGATACAGCCCGTTCTAAGGAAAAGCTCCACACCTTTAAAATTCATAATTTCTTAGTACCTTGAAATAGCCCAGTTTTGAAGGCCTCCAGATTACATTGCATAACCCTATTTTTTACAGAACTTTGTACATTGTAGAATGGCTGAGAGTAAAAATGTTCAAAGGAATGATTTTGCAGCAGGAGTGACTTTCAGTTCTGGACTTATCAAAAATTCTATATTATGTCAATAGTTCTGGGTTCAAATGAATGCTTACTGTTTCAAAAATCTAAATAAACACATAAATTCAGACAATATAATGAACTGCAGCTTTCAAAACAACTGTACAACATTAAAGTTAGATTTATATTTTAAGTAATGACCATCTCACTAAAATCTGAATACTTATCAGATAATGACTATTTCACAATACTGCATTGAAAGAGCAGAAATTGAAAAACCCCAAAATTGCATTTAGAGATTCTTATAATATTTTTAAAGTGTTATCATCTTAGCAACACATTTCACAAACAAGAAGATGAAAAAATAAATTGCTTTATGAACAGGGCACTTTTCTTTAGTCTGATTTCTCAACAATTGCTTGACCAAAGGAAATTAGAGGCACTAACATTATGAATTTCATGAGAACCATTAAAAGCTAGTTCCAGTTAATAAAGGTGGTAGGCCAAGATAATTTAGAATCTTTCTATCTTGTAGAGGTCCCTGAATAACATTCAAGAATGTGGCACAGTTTTAAAGAAGCTGAGGTATTACTGCTTTTCCTAACCCAATCTGTCCCTCCAACCCTATATTCGGTAGCAACATCTGTTCTCTTTTGACCCATGATAAGGTAATAATCCCAGGGTGGCCTGTGCTGGGTGAAATGATCCCAGTTTTGTAAAAATGTAATTTTTCTCAAGAAACAACTCTGCACACTTAAAACACACAGAGCGTATAAACCAAAGTTAATTGGGCGCATAATGATTCTGGAGTCATAAGGTTAAGTATTGAAAAACAAGGAGATAAACAAATCCCATACACCAGACCACAGTGCAAGCCATGTTGTAACTAATGTAATACACTGCTCAGCTTTCCTTCAGAGAGAAACAAGTTCTAGGGCATGAAGAGAAGCAAATAATGCAGTACGTTAACTGAAACAATGGTCCTTGCATTAATTTGGAAAAAGTACTATGTCAGAGGAGTCCTTCTAATCTTCTAAGAATTTATTTTAGGACTTCTTCACAGCTAGAAAACACAGAGGTTATTTCTGTCTGTAGCTATATTTCCAGAACCAGATGTTTTGAATGTTGGGTCACAGTTTAATGCTTGCAAGTCAGAGCCTCACAGTTTTGCAGGCGTTTTGTCTGTCAATAGATGTTTACCTGCAATTTTTAAATCCTTACACACTACACGAACAGACAAACAAGTCCTATCTATATGACTGGATTTACGTATTTTTCCAATATGTTTGCCTTTTCCTTTTCTTCTGCTGTAGCTATTATTTTGATTTGAAACTGAAAGCTGTTCTTTAAATACAAAAAACTTCTGCTACTTCCTAGTAATATAAATTTAGATTCACTTTCATTTCTTTTAGGAAGTGTTGTTGGTATGCATTCTTTAAAACATTCAGAGATCTAAAACCTGCACTCAAACATTAAGACAAGTGATCACAGATATTTTGTCTATCTTTCATCTAGAATTGAATTCTCTTGATCAGTTTGAAACAAAAAACTTCTTTATGCTATTAATGAATTTTCTTTTCAAATAAAACAATACAATAGTGGTCATACATTCAACTACTAGAATAATGAACATTCCTTCATAACAATCAAACCCAAGAATTTTGCAGTGGTGAGATAAAATAATAGCTTGAATCATTCCAGAATTAAAATAATTATTTTATTACACACATGCAAGTCATGCTTATGAACAGCTCACTAACCTTGAAAATTTAAACAAAACTGGGAATCCTTTCTAGACCCCAAGATAGATTTTTTTTTTGAATGCTATAAGCTGAGTGTTTCATAATTCAATAATAAAAGACTGCTTGTATCTGTCACCTTCCCTTCTCTGCAGAGTATATTTATGCAGCTTGACACATGGTGACATAAGTACTGTATTCTAGAAATGTGGCTATCTGTGCTACTAGCTAAAACTACAAAATTAAAAATAAAAAAAATCTAAACAGGCCCTGCCTTGCGGATGTAAGCAGGCATGTTCACATAACATGGCAGGAGATACTGTCTTTGCTGAAAAGTACTGAAAATAAAAATAAATCAGTAGGGTTGTCATCCAAAATAGCATTTGTATGCCTGAAATGCCAGAAACCCCTCAAATTTTCTGACTAGAATCTTGCACACAGATGCCCACTTCTTCTACTGCTTAGAAACTCTGCTGTTGTGGGTGAACAGGCTATCAACTGAAGCCTACTTTTTGAAGGGGCGGAATTTCTTCCAAACAGAATATTCTTGAATCCAAGCCCAAAAGAGGCTTGATATTCACAAGTATCCAGTAATTTTAACCTCCATTTTGCTTCAAAATGGCTACAAAACCAGGCAAACAATGAAAGAAAAGGAGCGGGGCCTTCTCCTTTTGCTGCAGCTCCGTATTTGGAATACCTCCCAAAAGCAGAGAGGAGATACGCCCTGACAGCTGCCGATCTACAGGGGTAATGATCATTGCTCCTCTCCCTTCCAGAGAAGTTGCACGTGCCTCTGTAAAATAAGAAAAAATCCTACACAAAACATATCTCATTTGCAGCAAAATGCAAAGAACTGGGAAACTATATGGAGAGCAAGAAAGGGGAATTCTGATTCTGGAGGGCACATGGGGAACATGATTCGGATTCCAACCCCTGCTCACAGAACTACTCATTCAGGGATGAAAAAATAGGGGTAATCCAGCTAGATATGACTCAAGTTGTTTTTCTAGAAAATAAATTGGAGCTCTGCAGAGCTTATCCAATGTTAAGGTGGTCAGTCTCACAATGTTTGGTTTAATGGGGCCCTTTGGCAAATTATTTGCTATCATATCCTTCTTTTAAACTTCCAGATTGTAACTATAGTCAAAAATCATAAGAATGAAGGGCTGGAAAGTGACTAAGCCTGGTGAGATATTTTAAAGTATTCCTAGTCCATCCCTAGCATTTGTTTCAGCTCTTCTTCAAAATTTCTGCTGTCAGCTGATCCTTAAAGTAGCCTCTTCTGGATTTCCACAATTTTAACAATGAGAAAATTTTTTTTTCTCCAGTCCTTCCTTTGTCTTTCAGACTTCCAAAATAACAGCCACAGTTCTTTCAACCTTTTGTTTAGTTTTGCTTTGTTTTGCTTGGGCTTCAAAACTTTCTCATAGGTACCAGTGATTTCTTTCTGGATGCTATCCAATTTGTTTGCATCTTTTCTGAGGTGAAGTATGAAACACTGGACATGGTTCTCCAGATAACCCCGCAGGAATGAAGTGGGGTTCAGTAATTACCTCCCCTGTCTGACATAATCTCTTCCTTATAATAACAATTTTGGAATGAGATTAGGTTCCTGGAAACAACATTGTTTCTTAGCCTGTTTTATATGCCTCTTGCATTATAATCCCCTGCCTTTATCAGAAATGCTGTTGTCTTCTTATTTCCACCTTTCCACATTTGTGTTTGATACTTTCCTCTGGAGAACAAAACATTGTTCAGGCTCATTTTGTGTTGTACATATCAGAGCACTTTCTCAAACCATAAATTCAGATGAAAGATTATGGAGCCACTGTTTTAGTCTATTTTCCTTATAATAATTTGGGTGAAGATTACATACATTTCTGTAATTTCTGGTATGTTCTTGTCATTGTCAAGATCGAATCATAACCCTATTTTCTTATTCCCCTCACACTTTTCACCCAGCCAGCCACATTTTCATTCTCTCAATTTTTCCCTAATTTTTCTTCATTCTTGTTCCCTTTTAGTTGGAAGATATTGGAGAAAGATTAACATTTTTTCTTTCCTTGTAGTATAAAGGTCATTCTTGATAACATGAAAGTATTACAAAATGTACCTGCACTAAGAAAGAAAATAAACATTTGAAAAAATTGAAAGATAGTCAAATAAGGGCTCAAGCCTGATCAAAAGATCACTTAACTAAATTAAGAGACTTTGTGGGTTAATTCATGTCACAGGACTATTTAATATAATGCAGATATTACCTTGACATCAGGGAAGATGTCAAGGAGCATATGACTCTCTAGGTTACCAACAAAACTATCTGACCTGTTGGAAAGTGTGTTTGAAAGGAGAAAAGACCACAAATATCATAACAGCTGAGCTTTTTGCACAGAGTCAAACCAGCAGATAATTTCTTTTGAAAATATACTTTGTGGTTATTGGTAAGACAATTGTTTTGAAATTAAATAGTACAAAAAAAATTCTGCAGTTTGTAATCAGCAGGGGAGAAGATATTGCAATACCAAGGGGAAGGGCATCTGGGAAAAAAAAACAAACAACAAAACCAACCAACCAAACAAACAAACAAACAAACAAGAGTGAATGACATATTTAGCAGAAAGGAGAATGGGCAAATATTTTTTTAAATGGCATTTTGGAAGACAGATATCAACATATATATTGAAAAAAAATTTCAAGATTTTATCTCCTCTTCCAAGGAGGAAACCTCTTACAGGGACCTCCTAGTGATTAATGCACAAATAATTCGACCACATATAAAGGAAAAGAAGTGCACCCAAAAGATGGATATGACTAAACCATGGGGAACTTTGCAGATATGGTGAGAAGCTCACCTTAGACAAGACAAAAATCAAAATTTTAGCATGAAAAGAAGAGAGAAAAAATAAGGCCCAAACGGAAAAAAAGCTGGCAAAGAACATGGAGAATGGAAATCTGTATATTCCTCATGTTTGCATTTGAAAATTTTCCACACCTGGAAGTTTTCCATACTTGTCTTACTCTCCCTTGCTGCTTTTTTGTATGCTTTTCCTGTATTCTTATCCAAACATGAAGAACAGGGTTTGCATCAGCCTGTCACACATCTAAAAACCAGCATGGTCTCCTTTGATCTTTTCTTCTAATCCTTAATTAAATTATATTTTTGCATTTTCTCCCTGGGATCACAATTTCATTCAGTACAGCAGTTGTTATTCAGCCTTTTGTTTCAACCTTTTTGTTCAGCTTGTGATTCAGATTTTTTTTTTCTTCTTTTTTATTAAGGATATATACAAAAATTTTACCCAGATCACAAAATTATTTGTTTCCTTCTAGATTTTTCCTTTGAGATGCACTGCATTTGAACCCTTTAGAAGCATTTATTAGTTTTTCTCCACAATGGAGCTGTGAGATGGATGCTAAACTCTTATAACTGAACAGTTGGGACCTGAGGCACAGAAAATGAAGTTAGAATTTCTAAAAGCATTTCTTAATCACTGATCACCAAGTTTTGCCAAATAGGAGTATGCTGGTTTCAGTTAGAATCTAGCCCACAGAAGTAATTGACCAATCAGAAAAGTGTACGCCTCTCTGTGCATACACATTTTAAAATTGAGAACCTGGAAAAGAGGCTCTCTTTCTTTTCGGCGAAGACTGAGGTAACAGCTCGGGCGCCCCCGGGCCGGGCCGGCCCCCGCCGCATGTCTGGGGAGGCTGGGCCTGGCCCAGCCGAGTCTTTTTTC
>VWZN01009892.1:293387-324848 GCA_013396955.1 Regulus satrapa | reverse complement strand
AAGGCTTTTGCAAGTGCAGATTTTCCTCTGGGCAGATGCACTTGTAGAGATTGCACCCCAGGAAAGATGAAAAACTAAGTCTTTCTAGGGGAGTCTCCATGGTTTTGCTAGTGAGAAGCTCCTCCTCTTGAGTGGAATTAAAGATTTTTTTAAGAGTGAGATATCTTTGAGTTTTGTCCTCTACATTGTTGTGTTGGTGGGAAAGGGAAAAAAGAGTGTTAAGGGGAAAGAGAAGTGATTTAAAGGTTTCATTCTGATTTCTATAAACCAGTTTAATTTATCAGTAAAGGTTTTCTTGGTTCTTCTGAAGTTTTGGACCTGTTTTGCTCTTTCTCCTGGTCCTATCTCACAGCAAGGGATAAGAAAGTAGTTCTGGCAAGTGCATAGATATACTACTAAAACCAGAACAAGGAGTGTGATTCATCAGATTTTATGCAAGCTCAATAACCAGTTAAAATGTTAAATATTTTCCACTTTAGCAGGTTGGTCCCTCACTATAACACACTGGAAACACATTATGGCCCAGTGATTTCACTGACTCACCCAGTGCCACACAGCAGTTCCCTTGCAGAAGCAGAAAAAAAAAAGTTTTCCAAAACAGCACTCCACTTCCTTAATCATTGATCATTGTTTATGCAATCAAAGATAATATTCTGTGTATAAAACCCAAAAGTTGCATGGATAGCTATATCCCTGGCATTCTTTATCCCGGTTTTGTAACTTTTTCAGTAGTCAGACCATCTCAGCAGAAGTATGGAGAGAAAAGAGGAAAAGGTTTTGCCATCCTCACTTCTGACATTGGATATTGCAGCTTTCGTCAGAAAAAGAGGAGCCTCTAAAGGAAATGCCAGAAATTTCAGACTTGCTTCAGGATCATATTCTGTCCTGAGTAGCCACTTGACACAAAAAACCTGAAAATTCCTGGACTGTATGAAAAGATTCCTACATTTAGAAAATTTTTCACCAGCATTGGAATCTGCTCAACAAGTACCTTACCAAATGCCAAGAGTTCCCATAACAAGAAGTTCATAGTCTTTTTGGAAAATGTTAATGTAATAATAATAATGCTAATATTCCTAGTATATATGTATAATATAATACGTTTTTTAAAATATGTGTATATGTACAATACACAAATAATGATGCTAATTAACAAATAGTGCATATATTGAAAAAAATATTATAGCTGAAAAAACAGATCGCAGCTTGAAATTTGATTTTAGTTAAAGACACCATGAGAAGTCTATTTGTTATTAACAACAGAACAAATCCTCAAGCCCCCCCATATGGTTATCTTTGTGTTGTGTCCAGACCAGACAGATTAAGTAGTCCCGGTGTCAGATTTTTCTTGATGTAAAATTTCCATGCTGTTCATATATCACAGTGCCAAGCACAGTTGGATTAGGAATAGAAACAGTGTCTCACTGGAAACAGATTCCTGATTTTAGAGACAGAAATTTAATTTGTTCATAGTTATGGAAGGACATATTTCTTCCTATCAGTAAATTTTATCAGTCGATCAGATTCACAAAACTGGCTTATCACACATGGTTCACAGCCCAGCCATCTGGGGAGCTGGGCAGTTCCTCTGCCAGCTTGTCTCTCCCACAGTGTCCTAAATAGCAAAAATCAAATCATAATGGATATAGCAAACCCTTCCTAACCTATTCAGGGAGGAGGAGCTTGTATGGGGCTGTAGGGCACAATCTGCAGTCCCCTCTTCTGGCTGGTTACCCCACCTGAAGGCAGATGCTGTGGCTGGAGCCCAGGTCTGTCAGCAGCCCAGGAGTCACAGCACAGGACGGGTCAAGAAAAGGGAATCATTGAAGACCTGGCCAAAGCTCAAGAAATCAGGGTTTGTCTACAGTAAGCAAAGGGAACAGGCAGGAGCAAGTGTTTCTAGGCAGGTCAGATTTCACAGCCAAAATAAAGTGAGTGTTGAAGCTAAAAGAGAAGTGAGGCTTAGAAGGTCATTTCAGGCTACTTCGTCTCTAGTGACAGAGGATTCAACTGTCTTGAAAACATTTAGCATTTAATTTAGCATGGGCAGAGGCTGGGTGTCTGTAAACTGCTATGACGTAAAACTGCAGGAAGCTGTGCTTACATGAATTTGTTCACTGGCCAGAACAGAGAAGCAATAAAACTGTTCATAATTTAAATATAAGCTTTTCCTCACTATAAAGAATTAAACCAAAATTGAATGTTCCTGTATTTTTGTGCTGTGGTTGCAGGTAAATTAACTGGAAAAGAAACAAAATCAGAAATTGTCAGATTACACTGGGTAAGTAAATTAACTGCATCTTCCTTTCCTGCTTGATTATATCCACCAAAAGATTTCAAAAATAACATTTTATTATCTTTGTTAATTATTCATTCTTTCCCATGATTCTAATTTAAGTCAACAGTAACTGAAAATAGCAGAAATCCAAGATGCATTATTTTTAAGTTATGTAACTAGACCATCAAAAACAATGAATATAGAAAGCTTTGCAGGTTTTCTCAGACTGTTTCTATTTCAATCCTTCTTGGCATACTGCTGGAAAGTGAAATCTCCTGTCATAACAAAATAAATGTGCAGATCTACCAATCTCATTTAGATTCTTTTTACAAATTCCAGGGGAAAATTAGACACATTTCTTGGTTTCCAACCAGCATTGTTCTAAGTCAGATGTTTGCAACCTGTAAATCCTTAAAAAAAATTTCAGAGAAATGTGGATATTCTCATAGAGC
The DNA here is from genome assembly GCA_013396955.1 of Regulus satrapa. NCBI lineage: Eukaryota > Metazoa > Chordata > Aves > Passeriformes > Regulidae > Regulus > Regulus satrapa. The sequence goes on along the minus strand of VWZN01009892.1, from coordinate 322,118 downwards.
AAATTTAAGCCTATTCTAACTTGGATTTTGAGACATGATCAGATAACTGACCATCCCATTTTAAGATGCAAGTCAGTGTTCAAATCAAAAGAAAAATGTGTCACCTTTCTACTTCACCCTTAAAAAAATTGTACAGGAAAGTTACAGCTTCCAGTACAGCAGCAACACTTTTCTCCATGTGATCCAATCTGTTCACTACTTCATGATGCTTTGCATGACCAAAAGCTTGAGATGTTCACACAGCATCCTACAGTTTAGGATCAATGAGGGGCAAAATGCAGACACAAACATTCCAGAGGAATTATTGTTCTTTCAATGGTCTATGATTTTCTGCATGTTTTTCTTCACAAGAGAAAACTTACTATGCCTTTCTCTGTTCGTATATGTGTTCTTATATACTCTTATCCAAATCTAAGGGAGTTTATTTCACAGACACACAAAAAAGATTCTGAAAAGCTGCCTGATCTTCTCCATCTCCAAGCCTTGGAATTTCATTCAGCTCAGACCATTTAATCCTTTTCAGTCACTTCTGGCATGTATCCTCTGGTTCCTCCTTGATTCATTGAAATAGAACCTCCCCTACAAAGGATGGTGCATTCTTACCATCCCTGGGCCAGCAATTCTCTGCAGTCATGCCCCCCATCAACCCAGCCCCTTTCTGTGTCACCCTTTGGCAGCCAGACATGGCTGATCCTGCACCTTTTCCCACCCTGTTTCTTTCTGCCCCTTGTATCTTTATACTAAGGAACACTGACATCATCTTTCACTACCAGATATACTCTGTTCACCTCCTACAGAATCCACCTGGAGATGTTATGAAGCTCCAAAATTCTTTATAAATACAACCAAATTTTTTTTAACTTACACAGTACATTTACTGCAATATATAATTTGCAAGGAGAGAAACAATAAGTGCATTGTTTAAATATAAAGTCTGATTTTCTTCTTGTGCAGAATACATTAATACTGCAGAACAACAGGCAACACTGTTGGAAATAATGTAGCAGTATTTTTGCAGCCACATAGGAAATCACAATAACAGACCATACAGGATGGTTTTCTTTTTAAACAAAACCAGTTTCAGTTGGTGTTAGTCATCTTCTGCTATCCACATACTCACACCTCTAAAATGTGTGAGCCCAAGTCATTTGTCCAGCATCCAGACAATAATGTGCTGTATCTAGGAGTCCTTGCAATGACATTGGGAAGAAGGAACTCCATCTGTCATCTTCTGTGCTCCTCTTATGTTGGTGACCATGTAGTGGCTTTAGATAAACCATTTAGTATCTGTTAGGACCTGTCCAATTCTCCATCTCCACCTCCATTAGAGTTTGCTCCCTGCCCTTTGTCTCCCAGTCCTGGAGGAGGGAAGCTGCAGGTAGATGCACGCTGAGATCTTGCTGACCATCAACGCATACCATTCTCATAGCTCTTCTCCTGGCTTTCCCTCAGTGCTTCCACACCCAGACATTCCCAAGTTTAAGGTTTCCATAATACTTACTCCCTACGACACCATTTATACCAGAAACTTTTTAGTGCTGCAGGTTGCATGATGTATTTGGAAGAATTCTGGGGAGTTCAATTGTTTAATGGTTACTTTTTCAGAAGATGGTTCCTAGAATGATTTTTGGGCCTGAAAGGCAGTTTGAGCTTGTACCCAAAGACTGCATTATTTGGAACTCTGTTCTGTGAGTTGCGTATGCCTATTGCACCAGTGCAAACAGCCCACTACGGGTAGTGGGGGGTCACAGGAATATAGACTGAGTTTTTCACTTGCTAGTTTCAAAGTTTATTTATATATCTCAGAGCCTGTGCAAAATGCCATCAGGGGAAATGCATTACTTTTAAATAAATTGGGTGTTAGGAAATTTTCAGCAATAATCACTTTTACTAAGAGAGAAACATTCCTATAAAACATTCTCAAGCAATTCTTTCCACAGAAGATCACACAAATCAACAAAACCCAAAAAACAACCCTGAAACTAAGAGAAACAAACAAACAAAACCTCTGCTGCTAGAGAACTGCTATACATACAGGTCTCCTATTTTCTCACAACATTCAAGCTGATATATAGAAATTGTGAATGGAATAGGAAATAATTAGGAATATATAATAGAAAAATAAATAGGAAATGTATTAATCATACAAAATCTAGAAACAAATGTTAACAATAGATGGCTCACCTGATATATTCGGTACTTGTTCCAGAGCCTGTGTATTTCCCTGCTCTCAGAACTCAGTGTCTCACAGACAACAATGTGCCCCTTAAGCAGTTCACCAAACTGATGATGTTGCAACTCCAGCACTTGAAAAACCAATGACTTCCCCCTCACAGAGTAGTTAAAGATCAGGCTTCCTATACGTCCAAGCTACCATGGCTGCCTACAGCATCAATCCAGCGACAATATTATTAAAAAAAATAACTAAATTGAGGGTCCATATACTTTTGTTCATATCTTTTCATCTGGATATATGTATATTAAAACAGTATCTGGGTGATATTTACTTACCTATTCTAACCTATTCCATTTTGTTCTATTATATTCCTTTCATTTTACTTTGCCTGTGCAATGTTCTTCCTTCCAGCTACAAAACCATTATTTTTCTCTTTTGCTTTGTTATTTCAGTTTGTCCAGTATTCAAGGCTGTTTGACTGCAGCTTGTTCACCAACATGAGAACAATTATATTGACAGAGAAGTGCCTCTGACAAAAAAGTATCCATGCCTCTGAAAGTATAGCACTAAGTGCTTTGGTATATACCTCAGGCTTCTTTGGGGCTAATAATAATAATAATAATGACAGAGAGATGTGTGATGTTTCCATGATGAGAACTCTGGGCTCTAAGAGCAACTCATTTGTTCAGCTGCTTTTCTGACCTCCCTGCTTTGTCATTCCAAAACAGTAGCCCAGGACTGAGCTGCCATGGCAATACACAACATTTTCTGGCAGTAAGTGAAAGACAATGCTACATCCCTGGAGGGAAAAAAAAAAAAAAAAGGCCTAATATAAACATGTGAGCAGCTCCATGCATAGCCAGAGGGATGCCCGCATTCAACCCTCAACATGAATTCTGTCCCGAGAATTGGTAATGGGAGTGATTCTTAGCATCGTATTTTAGAAAGCCACAGACAGTTTGGGGCTTGAAAGTGGCCTGGTTTCACACTTCTGCAAACAAACGAACAAACAAGGATTCTGAAGAAGTTCTAATTTTTTAAAAAAACATAATAACCACACAGTGGGATCCCTAGAAATTCCTATCTGAAGCAGGCATTTTGCTATTATAGTGCTTCATGTATAAACTGAATTTACTTACAAAATATTTTCACAATTTCATTAAAATTTATCCTATACAGAGAGTATAATATATAACAGAAAAATATCTAATTGATGTCATATTTATATCATCAATATGTTTTTTTGCAATGAAGTTCTAAATTTGCATGTCTTCTAGCAGCATAACTACACTACTTCTGAACATGACATTTCATAGCAACACATGCATATTTTTAAATATTTTTTATTTTTAATCTGTATAGAGTTGCACTTATGTGTGATGCACTTGAGGCTGATGCAGTGGAAGACATTTTACCCAAAAGGAATTGTGTCAGCTAATCTCATATATTTAATAACAGCAGATCTTGTGCTGAAGAAGTTATATCTCCAGATTACAGATGACCTATTCCATTGAAGAAGCTGTGATTAAGGATTTGCAGTGTCACAAAAGTGGCAGCCAACAATATGTTCCAGTTCAGCTATGCAAAATCAAAAGCCTGTGCACGCTGAAAGAAAGTCATTCAATCCTTTTACGAATAAATAACTTACATTATTGTGCAGTTAATCATACATCACCTTGCAAGAGGAAAACCTCTGTAATGTTCACTTTTTATACACTTTCCACATGGAGTTTTCATCTGTTTGGTTAATTCATGCTCTTTTCAGTCGTTTCATAACATTGCAGCCAATAGAAATGAAGACTTTTTTGTTTCTGCATAAAGCAGGACTGCAGAGCAAGATTACATCTGCAAGAAATGGTGTAAATGGCGTGTGTTTGCAGTGGAGGTGCAATGCACTGACCAACAAAGCTCGCCCTAATTGTGTCACAAGTCTGTACAGGTGTGAGGGGATGCTGCTTTTCACACAGAAATCTGATTTATCTCACTGCTATGAAAAAAAGCTGTAATCAACAAGGCAGTTTAAGGGAAACTCATCTGCAAACACAGAGAAACACACTCCATTCCAGCTGGGAACAACACAAGTGAAATTCCTGCACATGGTCATGCTGCTCCCATGGCTGTTCTAGGGTTTGATCCTACCCTTCCTGCTCACATCCCACTGACTGAAACAGAGGTGAGGAAGAGCCTGAAGGGAAGATTTCACTCTTTGTGGATGTAGGTGAACATGTCATCTTTATAGCCTGTATATAAAATTATCATGAAGCCTGAGTAGTTGTGTGTTACATGTGCACTAACAGTAATAAATATTTGTATGATCTGAAGGTGAGCCCTTCTAAAGAAAGGTGTTACTATGAAGATAATCCTACTTAAGATATTGAATATGTTAATAATATCATTCTTTGGGAGAAAAAATTATAGAGTTGACATTACTATGTGGGCCAGCCAAAAAAAGTATTCCGGGGATGAAAAATTGTATTGTATTATTTAGTGAGGCAATAGAAGTGGCAGCATCAAACATCACCCTTTTTGAAGTGCATTTCTGGATGAACTTTGTCAGAACACATGATCAGAAACAATTTAGCATTGCAAAGAAAAAAAGCACAGTGGATCTGCTCACTTCACATTGTTTGAAATGAAATGGCAGTAACTATAAGAAGGAAAATTCAGTAGCACTTAAGATACATCTTACATAGATACAGCTGCAGGATTTTCCCTTTTACCTCTGAATTCAAGTGGGTGTCAAAGGTGCTCAGCACCCTGCAGGAGCAATTCCTTTCCTTCCTCTGCTTGCCTTGCATGTCTGCCTTATCAATATCCTCTGCTGCCTCTATGGCTTCTCCCTGCTGCCCCTTACTCCTGAAACTCTCTGTTTAGGTACTCCAGTGCATGTCCCAGGCAGCTCAGCTCACACCTTAACTGCTGCTTCTCAACCCATGTCACATTTTCTGTTGGTGTTGTCTAAACACAGAAGTGCTCCCAGTTCAAGTACTTACCCTTTCCTGCAATCCCCCTCAGCTGCTGGATCAAAATCACAGCTGTATTGGTGGAGACAAAGAGCCCCAAATGCTCACTGCTGGCCGTAATACTTACACCAAAGACCGAGCAATAAGCACATCTCCAGGAGGAAGCATGTGCAGAATGATTGCCCTGCTCTGTGCCAATCTTCATCAGCAAGTTTATGATGATTAACTATCTCACACTTCACAATGGACAGGCCTACTTTTACCCTAGCTTTTGGGTTATGTGTCAATGTTACTATTATTGTTGTAACATTATTTCTTAGGTCTGAATAAAAACTATAGAAAGAAATCCCTATTTCCATGGCTTAACCTAGCACATTTTTCAACCTTCACATTACCAGAAAAATGTCATTAAAATGTGGAATGACATAAAGTTCAGAGTGCCAAGAATCATGCAAGCAGAAACCATTTACCCCAGGCCTTCCACCTTGCATAAGGGCAGCAAAGTCTCTTAAAACAATTTCCAGCAGGTTATTTTATGCAGGACCATCTACATGTCCTCTAAACTAGTAGGGCAAAAACAGTCCCTGTGGCACTGGAAACAGTGGAGTGAGTGGTGGAGTGGATGCAGGGTTGAGAGTTGGCAGCAGGGAAGTCCTGAGCTGTAACTAATCCATAGAAGCAACTGATTTATTATGTGGCCTTAGGCAAATCCCTTCATTCCTCTGCTTTCATTTAGCCATCTGTAAAGTGAGAACAGCAACATGCACTTTGCAGGGATGCTGTGGCCACAGGCTGCAGTTGTGTCAGTGACTCCCAGCCACGCTTTCTGAGGAAACTTTGGCCCACCCATGCAGAAAGCAAAACCAGTTTGTTCCCATGGCGCAGGCTCAGCAGAACAAAACCAGAATTGTGTGGAGGAAATTACCAAATTAGAGAGTAGAGCCTGAAAAACAGAGGCTGAAAAGGCAATGCATTCAAAAAAGCACCAGCTTCTCTGGGATTTACTGAGCCTCTGGTGGATCATAAATATTTCTACCTTTGTTTAGAAGTTTTGGCAAAGTCCATGAGGTGAATATTTTACCTAAGGTAGAACACAAAAGCCATTTGATGTGACTGTGATTCTGACAAAAGTCAAAAGGGAACTTTTTATGCAGACATTTGAGCCAACATTATCAAATCAGTAAATAATATCCATTTTCTGTGTGTCATGTTTCTCTTCTGACTGGTTCTCACTATGAGCAAAGAGCCCTCATTTTTTACTGAGTACTGCAAAATACAACAGGTATTAACAAGAAAAGAAAAAATATAATTGACGTAGTCTATCAAAGCTTGTCATGTTTTAACTGAGTCTCCACCACAGTAAAAAACAGCATGTGGCAATGACAGCAACTGAAGGAAGATGCACTTAAAAAATAAAGTTCAGGCTTCTTCATGATAAAGCACCCACTTGAGCAGTGAAGGTACACATGTGGCTGGCAAAAAGGTGAAGGCTCCTACAGCCACGGAATTGGGCAATAATTAGACATGTCTGTCCTGTTCTCCATCCCTATGTGACGGGACACCTGTGATATGTCTTCTGACTGCCATTCTCTGCCAAGCCAATTCTCTCATTAGTTTAGCTAAACACCTTCCCATGACAAAAGGTAATTCTGAAACAGCAGCATCAGAGTGTCACACTCCCCACTTGTTACAAAGCCAGGTAGAGGTATCATGGACCTAAGAGCAAAGTGCTTAAGAGCCTGAACATTGCCATCCATTTCAGCCATTTCCTTGTCCTTATTGGCTTGATCTTATAAAATTAAAAAGTAACAGGCCTCCTATTTTCCTTCTGATTGTTGGAGGGAATGAAAGGAATGCTAAAGTCATTGGGGTCAATTATTCCAGACAGTTAATAAACTGTTTATACAACCTCAACACTTACTCAAAGAAGGAAAAAAGATTTTCAGAAAAATGTTTTACATGTAACTGTACAATTATTTTCATGTAATTGTACTGAAACTGTTCTTTGATGCAATTTATTTTTACCCCTTTTGGAAGCTTCTTTACAGGCTACTTGAATCCTTTTCAATGGCTTATGCATGATCTTTGGCACTTATCTGACAGAGAGTGTCACGACTCAAGTGATTCCCATACGAATACAATAATTACACCTATTAATCTGCTAATATCCCCTACAGCTCATGTTCCTGCCTTCAGTGTCATTCATCCTATCTATTTGCAGAGTTGTCACCTGTTTTTTCCCCATAGCTGAGTCACCAGTCCAAACACAGTGACATTTCAGCTCTCTTTGAACTCTCCTTCTGACATTGACTTTGTGCCTGCTGTATGAATTTCAAGAGGAGATCTATTGTGACTTTCTTGGGGTAAATTTTTAGAAAATCTTCTGTTTCTTCTTTAAACTAGCATTGATTCATTGGGAAAGCAAGGTGGAAGGCACGCTACTCACATGCCTAGCTAGGTCATTTGCACAGAGTAAGCCTTTTCAGGAATCTACCAAATTAAAATTACTTTATTGCAGCAGCGAATGGCATAGCAGGTGTCCCAAATCACTTAGCTATCAGACTGGTATTGCAGCTGCCTAACAACATTTGAAGACAATTACCATTCAAAGCAGGGAAATACCGTCTGACAGCATGAAGGTTTAACCAAAGACAAAACTATCCACATTACAACCAATCACCCTGCATCACACGCAGCGATGTTTGTGTACACAGACCCCTGTCTAAGTTAAACAGCCCTTCTGTTGTAATTTTGTCTGCAGTGGGAACTCCATGTTAGATTGTGACAGGAATAAGAGAGACTGTGAGGGGGAGAGTAGTTATTTTCATTCTGTTTTACTTGATGCACTAAGTGTAGTTTTTACTACTTTGGTTCAATAATTTATAGTAATTGTATGCAGTGGCTTCAAGATCCATTTTCAGGATGTTAGGTCTGAGATCATTCCCTTTCAGTTGCACAACAAATCCTCCTTAGAGTCTTCAACCCTGCCTCTTTCATCCCTACACATAGGGCTAAGGATAAGCCGGCTGGTCACCAGGACATCAGGAGGACCCAGAGGGATTTGGGAGTATCACAGAGGAGGATAAGAATGAATCATCAGAGGCCTTTGTGGATAGCCACTGGAAACCCACCAGGCTCAAAACACTGCAAGAGCTCCTTCATCTGCCACTGGGGTCTGAAGCAAGCCACTGCAGCACATGAGGATCTCCTAAAAGGTTAAGCAATTTATTTTTCATGTCCATGAAAGTACATGAGCCTTGAGAATAGTTTCCATCTCCCTCATCAGTTCAAGCCTGCTACACATAGAAGTACATAATACACAGCTAAAGCCATTGTCAGGCTGGCTCACGGCTCTCTGCCCACTTTTCCAATTTCAAAACATTAACCATCTTTGAAAAATTTGCAGAAGATGTATTTGACATATATTAAAAAATAAACAGATGAAGAGATAAAGGGGTGGATGTGCAGGGACTCTTCATTATAGTTCCTCCTATTAAAAGCCTAGAGATTAAGATAAAGTTGTTGAGCAATTGTTTCAAAACTAATATGCAAAAGGAGGTGAAGAAATGGGTGCTTTAATTAAAACTGCAGATAGTAACAGCTATTGTGAGTGCATTTATCACAATCCCTAGTAGAGCAACAAGGGGTGCCTTCGTTTTGTCACAAGGACACACTCAGTGGCAAAGTGGTGCTCTACCAGCCTGAATACTAAGGGATACCTGAACCAGTGGTTCAGGAGGCTGTTGATCCTTCCTAGATTTCAGAGGAAAGGGGTTCACTGCTGTAGTGTATTTATGCTAAATTATGACACCCATGTTGACCTGCAGAAGAGCAGTGAGATTCTACCCATTCTTTCTCCCTTGTCCATTTGTTCCCAAATGATGGAAACAAGAGAAACATTTCCCCATTTATCCCATCCTGTACAACCAATTTCTTAAATCAAAGGCAGGTAGGCCCCGGTTACATGACCCAGAGGTTTCCAATGCCTGAGCTGTCTAATGCTGTTCTGAAATTGCAACTCAGCAATGATGCTGATGAAATATTACCATCATTCCTCCTGGAAGTGGATCAATATATCAAAGTGTAGTTGGCTTTTATCCCATAAATTCCAGATACCAATTGTAAAATATCATGGTGCTAAATATTTTGTCATAATACATTAATATATTACCAATTTAATACTATCTATAAAGAGTTTTTAAGGAGAAAACTGGTATTTTTCTAATATTGCAATGTTCCTGGCAGTTGATTGAAATACAAAATTAAACAAAAGAACTTCCTTTAATTTCATAGACTATGAGTCTTTCATAAAGCTCTTAAAGATCAATTATGTCCCATCACTGCAGAAGTCAGGCTGAACTAAATGATTTTTGTGTAAATAGCCTTGTACAATCAACTACTATAGAAGGAGCAACTCATCTGTTCAATGTACATGCAAAGTACTATTATTTTTGTACATATTTTACCATTACATTAATCTATCTGGTGCTTCATATTTTCTGTCCTCCTGGCATCTTGCTGTACATATAGTTGTGTGTGGCTTTCATAAAATAAGTTTAGTTGAACAAAATGGAAATCAGAATCCAAGAGCAATTGCTTATGGATGGGCCTGTACAATATTCCAAACACAAAATGAAAACAGCGAGTTAATGCTCCTCAAAGTCACTTTCAAAAATTTGCTTTCATTTCCAGCGGAAAATAGAGGAAGAGTTCTCCTTCCAGTAGAATGGCTGGTGGCGCTTTTTTGAAGAAATTACATTGCAATAACTTGTTGGGACTTTAAACTAATGGCTTGCCTAAAAACTGAAGGCACTCTTCCTCATCTGGAGCAGGGCTAGTGATACTCAGGCAAGACTTTGAAAACTCAAAAGATTGTTTGTTGTCTACTCAGAGAAGCCGAAAACTATCATAGCAGGATGCTGGTATTCACTGGAGTCTTTGTGAATCTGGGTCTACTAAGTCAGAATCCACCCTAAAAGCTTCAGGAGTATTTTTGAGCTAGCTTATCAAATATACTTGCACAGCAGTGAAAATGTAAATTCATTAACAATTTCATTTCACATTTTAACTTAAGAATTAGAATCATATTCATGGTGGGTCACTAATCAGGCAGAAATGCCATTTTATTTGGCTTTTGAAGAGTCCTGAAAGCCTAACTCAAAACAGTACACAATACAAATATGGAAGTAACAAAGAAATTAGATGACAGAGAAGAAATAAGCCATATCAATTTGGGCAATATCTAACAGAGCAAAGAATCAATATTCAGAAAGCCTTTGTGTAGTCTTAGGTCTTTGGTCATCCAGTGGAGTAAATGAGTCGAGGTGCATCTTTAAAACCCACCTGCAAAGACTGAAGCACACTGACACAATACAAAGCTTATCACACATCTAAATCTATTATCTACAAGGAGCAGTTACAGCTCTATCATATCCAACAAAACCTCCCTTGAAAACCAGAAAAGAACACGGTTTTCGGCCAGCTTTAAGAGGAGCATCTGGAAAATACGTTTCTCTTTGGGCCTGATGTACTGCTCTTTATCTAATATGGCTGAGCCCCTGAGTGGGACCACTCTGTGCTCAGTCTGACTCAGCTCCCTCCCTTTCATAACCATCCTCTGGGCAGGGAGAACAGAATATCACTATCTCAGTGTGTTGCAAGAGGTTATAACTGAAACAGAAATAACCATACAGGCTTAAGAGCCCTGTATCCTGCAGTCACCAGTGCTTAGGAGCATAGGAAATAAATTCATAAGCAAATTCATCTAAGAACACAGCCTTTTATCAGGGGTACTTCCTCTGTTATGTCCTTGCACTCTCTGAGCACAAGGTACTTACAGAATTTCATGTTTTATTGACCATCCCATATTTAAATTCAGCTAATTTATGATACCAATTATTCAACCAGTTGGTCAAGGAAAGATTTTAAGTCATGCTGAAACACAAATTACTCACAAATCCATACTTTTCAGAATTTATGCAAGTGCTAGGACATCACAGCTTATACTTCAAACTCAGAAAATATTTTGAAAAACAAAGAAGAGTAGTCTGATCTCACAGCACTCTACAAACTGCAACCTTTTATGTATGTACAACACATAATGCAGCCAAACAAAGCAGTATTTTTCATCCGTTTCCCAGTGACATCAGTGAGGTACCTAACCAGGCAGATCATTTAGGAGCACATACAACTTTCAACACAGAAGCTGTGTAATGCTACTCTCACCTTCCCAGCAGGGTACACATAGTTCCTGCTTTGGTAGATTTGGCTGTAAATAAGGACTTGCCATAGAAGACAAGGGAAAATACAATATAATCTATTAGGTAAGATCTATTAGACCAAGAGGTTTCCCACCCCTCATCAGGTGCAAGGGAGTTGAGTGGCCAGTGCTATGCCCTGACAAGATACATATAAACACAGGTCTCAGGGCAGAGATGGCAGGAAAGAGTAGCAGCCCCCTTATTTTCTGAAAGGGCTGAGGTAGGATCATTTTTGAGATGGCCAGTAACACCCCTATAATAAAGAAAGGTGAAGGCTTCATGATTTTTATATTACTTGTGTTATTATATGCTAATAAGGCAGGCAGCTTATTTTGTCCCTATTTCTCTGCTATGCTGATCTTTTTCCTGAATCATTCCTTGCACAATGTTTTGGGTTTTGATGCAGTTTTGCCTGTCTTTGTGAAGCAGAAGAGCAGAAGAACATCTCCTGTGTCTTAGGAAGAGCTGTAAAACCTTGATTTGAAAGGACCTCTGGGTCTGCTGTCTGGATGCTTCAGGCAGGAAAGGATTCACATGCTACTCAATTATGGTCTTCTGTGGCTGAAGGGAGCAGCAAGGGAATGCCACTCTTACTGGCTGGTATCAAGGCTGCTGAAGCATCTTTTTACAGATTTTAACTGTCTGGTCTCTCTTCTATAGTAGCAGTGTTGCATAAACAGTACATGCTATGCCTTAGCTTTCAACCTTCCAGCTGCTAAGAACAACTTAGCCTGATGTCTGGGGAGGTTACTCTAAAAGCAAATACACACTGCATTACAGAATTATGTCATGCACACATATAATCATGCAATCACACGTCATATAAGGTACGCATGTTTGCATGATGTATCCCAATATATACCTCTAAAGTCCCATGGAATCATCCACTAGTACAAACCAACACCAGATACTATAGAACAAATAACTTCTGTATTATTTATACCTTTTTTGTTTTAAAATTATACATGCACAGTCTTTACAAAATGGTTCAGTTATGCAATGAATCCATAAGCATATACCTAACAGATCACATATGCATATATGCTGTACATATCCATTTATACACGGTGCATATATAGATATAGATTATAAATATATAGATATAGATGATAAAGAATAGATAGATAGGTAGATAGATAGATAGATAGATAGATAGATAGATAGATAGATAGATAGATAATTATGTATAGATACATATTCTATATGAATGTCTTATTGTATGAAAAGGAAACATAACAGTTTGTTTCCAGTGAAATTACAGCTAAGGCCCTTAAGCACATCACTGCACTGCCCACATTAGTGGTGGGGAGATGGGGGAATAAGGCTATAGTAGGATCTCACATTTACATGTGAAACAAGTTTACAAAGCTATGAAGAAGGCATGGTTATACTTTTTTCTCCAGCTACCAGTGACTGCTGAGCTCAGATACTGGGACCCAGGAGACATCTCCTCTCATAGAGACAAGACACCACTAAGCTGTTGGTGGCTCCTATCTTGCTCCTTAGCAAAGTCTTCCATCAAATTGAAGATCTGGCAGTGTTTTGAAGGTAGCAATATTTCAAAAGAAGCAGTACTGTGCAAGTGATTCTCCTTTTCCTCCTTCTTTGCAACCTTACATACCACACACTCATACACAAAGCAAATAATCTACCCCTCTATTTGTGAGTGTTTTTCTCTAATGTATGTGGACATACACACCAACACAGAGTGGTTGTATAGGAGCTCAGGACAAATGGGTTTTAAAGCTTGTAGGTACATATGCACTCCTACATGTGCAGACTATCCAGCAGTCAGTTACTTATAAGCAAAAAAAATGCAGATGAATGGAGAAAACTGCATAAAGCTGTGTTTGTCACCTGTTTTATTTCTTTAGAATATTTATAGAGGATTTTGCAAAGCTAATTCTCAATTGTTACTTGCAATTTTGCAAACATGTTTAGCATCTGCTGCATCAGGTAATTGTGAGGCTATTTACCCTTCTGTAGAGATGGTGCTGATTACATAAAGGAGCAGGTGTATTTCTTGGGTAATGCAGCTGAAACAGAAATATTTTGTCCCAGAGGAAACCAGCCATGATGTGTGAAATGTGCTGAGGATACAGGATGCAGTGCTTACTAGGAAAGTCCCAACCAATTCCCTTGCAAGGTGTGCAACCTCTGTACATCAGAGACATCACCAAGTGTTACCTGAATGTGCTGTAATGAAATTATTGCACCAACAATTGCAGACTCTGTGCTTCAATGGAGAAGTCAACAGCATTTTTTTTTTTTTTTTGTTAACAGCAAGAAAGTCTAACTAAATTCTTTATTTTCTCTTTCTGTCTCACACAAACACAAAAACTCTGCATAGAACAGCCCCCTATATGCCCTTCTTTCCTTTGACAAGCATAGATAGCCCAACTCCATGAGTAAATGCAGCAGGTCAGGAGCCACTGTGCAACTTTATCACTGTAATGATCATAAACCATGTCAAAATACACCACTCTCTTCTCCTGGGCCAGTACCAGCAGGTGCTGTGGCTGCTCGTTGCCATGTTTAATCTCAAACTGTAGCCCACACCCAACACTCTGCCCTGATGTTCTTGGCACTCAGGTCCCAGGCCACACTCACCGCTACCACTGCATCTTTCTTCATTTCAGCTTAGCTTAGCTTTCTTTTCATCCAGACAATATATAGCACCTTCAAGCCATATCACACACAGGCAGCCTGTCTTTGGGTGAAGTTGCCTCACAGTATTTACTACATAATTTGGTAGCTTACTCCTTAATGGGCTCTACTTGGGCTGCAGGCAGATCTAGTCAAAGTATGTTAATTAGCAAGCAGTCAGACCTATGAAATATTGTAATTACCCACTGAAAATTTTCATCTTACTGAACTGCTTTTGAGCCCATCTAAATTGCTTCCCATCAGCCCAGCAGGGTTGCTTGAGAGGTAGGGACTGGTACAGTACAAAGAGGGTGAACCTCACTAATGAAACTCTCCCTGAGAGTAGTATGCAAATGAGATTTTTTTTTTTTTCATTCTTTATAGTCAGCAACTCTAAATGCTGTATAGCTGCCCCACTCATTAGAGCAAAGGCATCATGCTGGATAAGTACATTGCCCTCTATCCCTGTTGCTTCATTTCTCAGTAAAATTCACACTCTGGAAGAACTGAGCAGTCAATATTATTCACTAAGCAATGCAGCACAGAAGAAAAAGGCTCTTGCAGAAAATATAGAGTCATGCTGCAGCCTTCTCACTTCTGAAAGCCAAAGTGGTTTCCAGATGTTGTGCTTGCAAACTCTGCTCAGAATCTGGAAATTTTTGAAAGGGTATTAGTTCAGAATTGCACAGACGGGGCAATGAAATACTGCCCTGCTGGCACAGTTCAGAGTTAGGTGCTCCTCTGATTTAATAAATTATGAGAGACCACAGGCTCCTGCCTATAGACAACTTCCTTGGTGAGTTTTTAACAGCTCTTTGTTCTGAGGCTTCACAGTGTGGTGCAAAGATTGACTGAAAAACACAATGATATTACTGAAGTTTGAATGTTGTTTGATTGCTACAGATTGTACTAGCTCCTCTTGTCTCCTGTGTCACTTAATTTGATCTTTCTTGCTCTTCCTCCCTGATGCTTCTAATCACATAGCACACTTTTATAAAGGCCAGGGGTGTGGAGGGGGATGCAGGACATGGGCTTGTTTTCAGCCTCTTGCAGATCCAGTGGCTTACCACAGTATTTCTCTCTTTTGCAGGGGTTCTTTCTTAGATTTTTCCTCCATTCTTCCATCACATTTGTTCAAGTACATTCAGAGATGAGAATTCAGAAAAAAAATATAAGAGCACAGACCTTGCAGGAGGTGAGTTTGTCATTATTCTCTTTAATGGCATTGATTTCCTTTTCATTTTCACTGCTGAAGAGAAAGGAAGGACTGTAAATAAGAGAATAATGTTACTGTCACTCTGACATACTGTAATGAACAGCACAATACACCTTGAATAAAAAACGCAGGAAAGCAGTTCTGCAAAACTAAAATTTCCTGGGTCATAGGTGATATATGTATGGAGTTTAATTATTTTTTCTGGCTTATTTTGTAATTTAATTGTAGAAATTTAGAACCAGAAGATGCCGAAGGGATCCTGTAGGAGAGCCCCCAGTGAGATATTTAATGTCCTTCTCTGAGGATAGGGGAGTTTGGTATCCCCTACACCTCTCCTGGCATGTGAGGACCAAGGCTCAGGCACAGAAAGCCCAGTTTATCAAAGTTCAGGACAAGATGCACCTGACCAGCATGTTCCTTCTGTCCTACAGCAATACTGGGCCCATGTGGTAAGGGCAAGCTGAGAGAACTTTGGCCCAGAATAGACCACTACTGCACCAAAATGAGTCACCCTAGGCCCCCTAATCAATGAACTTTTGGGCAAGCCAGAGGCAGACACCAAGCTGAAAATTTTTGATCTACCTTATACCTCCTTTTACCACACACAGTCCCCTGTCTCTAGATCACACACACACACAGTTTGCCTGCATGAGCTCAACAAAAGACACTCTTGACTATGCATGCTGCATTTACCTTAGAGAGAAACCTTTTCCTGATATCAAAACTAAATATTCTCCTAACATAAATTAGACTAATTTAGTCTGGACTCTCAGCAGAAAAGTAAACCATGGCATAAATTGCTCATTCCATGAGAGATCCCATTCCATATTCCTGTCATACTTCAAGATAAAGCCTGACCCTAAGCAATCTGAGACATATTTTTGATATAGAACTGTCACAACATAACCCAGCAAGAGGGTAAGGATAGAAAGCTTTGCCATTTCTTAATGAGAAGGCTGCTTGGAAACACCTCTTCTTGGGGTGATTCTGAGCTACAGAAGAGTAACTCACAGCAGTCTTACATGGTATGATTAGAGACAACCTGAAAAGATGACTTGGAAACCTTGATTTGGTGATGAACTGTGCCAAGAAAATTAAGCCTGTTTTAATTTAAATATTTCCTGAAACAACTGTTTGGAGATATCTGAGTTCATCAATGAGTCAGACTCAAAAGGAATGAAGCTATTTGCATTTACTCAACCAAATCCCATTTTTAAAAACCCCAAAACAAAACAAAACAAACAAACAAACAAAAAACAAACAACCACCCCAAAACTCTCTTGCAATGGGAGAAATGGGGCTGAGGGAGGGGCAGGGGAACAACCACCAGGTTAAGATAACTAATAATGTTTTTTGAAAATTTAAATTTTTTTTAAAGGAGAGAAAAAAAAAAAAGCCGAAAAACCCCAAACCTTCAAGTGCATTCCTTGGCAATGAAATAGAAGCCCAGAAGACATTGTGAATTATCCTGGATTTCAGCAGGTTATCAGTCATAGTGATCTTGCCCTCTCCTACTTAGCAATCAAATGCTTACATTTTACTTGATCCTGGATGCAGTTCTTTAATCCTTCTTATAGAGAAGACTTTACTGAAACAGATTGTTGTACAGCCAGGTCCTTGGTATTTCCATTGCTCTATTTATCTCTCCATAGATTTCTGAATGAAAATAATCAGAGCATCAGCTTCTTTCCATCTGCACAGAAACAAGAAAGGTTATGAATTTCACTGCTCCAGACTGCCTTATAGTCCAGTATTTTAAATTAGGCCATTCAAAAGAGAGCCAAACCTCTGAAAATGCCATAAACTTCCTTGAAGAGTATGAATTCTTC
Organism: Regulus satrapa; assembly: GCA_013396955.1. Taxonomy (NCBI): domain Eukaryota; kingdom Metazoa; phylum Chordata; class Aves; order Passeriformes; family Regulidae; genus Regulus; species Regulus satrapa. The sequence continues at coordinate 305,028 of VWZN01009892.1, read as the reverse complement.
TACAAGTTAAACTTACAAGGCTGAATTTACAGTTAACTTTAGTATAGATTTGCAACAGAGGGAGGGAGTAAATGTCATGATGCCATGCTGAGAAAGGCCTTTATGTGAAAGAAAAAAATACATATGTGAAATTCTGAAGTACTTGAAAAGCAGTGAATCTGAGCATTAGTGTCCAGAGAGGGAATTTACGTGACACGCAGATTTATCTGCCCTTATGAGGTCAAGTCTTTTATACTGGTGACTTAACCATAGGAGTTTAGTTTTCATGCTCAGAGGAGTTTTATGGCACTGGCTTTCTGACTATCTCTTTGCCTATCAAGCACTCACAGACAGGAATAAAGATCAATGCATTTTTAACTTACTTACATGGCAAATTTGTTACAGATCAAGCCATTTTGAATACAGACAAGAAGCCTCAGTGCAGGACTGTGAAACAGACCTTCAGCCAAAATAAAAGTTCTGCCTATAAGAAAAGGTTCACAAGAAAACTTAAATGAAGAATTATATGTCAGGCAATAAAAACACAGAAGGAAAACCACAGGGAGAAACAACTTAACTGTACACCAAGAAATGGAAGCTGGGTCTAATCAAAGACTGTCTAAGGGGAACCTTAAAGAGCTCATGCACCAGACAATCACTAGCTCTTCAATATCACTTCCCCTCTGCTTGTGCCAGACAGTGGGACTGTGTGACCAGGCCTCTGTAAGAATAAGCTCTCCAAGCAGATGGGAATTTTTATAAATTTATGTTAGTCATCAAAGGGCAGAAAGGAGGAGAGCAACCACTGAGCAGCAGGAGAGTCCAGATCCAGGGTAGTAAGGCACACAGGAGGTGGTAGGAGACACAGGCATAGGAGCCTGGTGCTCTGGGCCATGCTGTGTGTGCAGAACACAAACAAGAGGAGCTTCAAACACCTGATCATCACACAGAAATCCAAGGTGAGGCAGATACTGTCATAAGTCACAGCAGCAACATAAGGAGCTGTGACAGACTAGTTGGGCCTGAAGCAGCAGCCCAGCAAGGGCCAAGGAGATGTGAGATTGACACAGAGAAAATGGGCTCTAACTCTGGGAGTCCAAGTCTGTAACAGGGATTATTTTGGGTGACTGTAGGTGAGCAAAAATCATGCTGTGGTTTTAGCTGTGGTTTTATCGACCTGAAACGCTGTCTGCTTCATCAGGTGAAGTGGGCTGCACAGAATTTCCAGGTCCAGTGGGAACTCACCAACACAGGGAGGTTCCAAGGGAACATCGCTGTCTTTCCCAGGCACTGCAATTTGAACTTGGGTACATCACTCTGAGCCAGTTGCATCTACAACAAAGTTACTCACACTTGCAATTCATATCTACTGGTTGCTTAGTCTTTAACGTTTCTCTTAGGGAGTTTCTAGATATCAAGACTGGCACCCTGCATATGAGGAGCCTGTTACCTGGAAGGTAGTACAATGTGTTTTAGAAGCAGAAGACAAGCAGTCCAGCTCTTCCTCACAGCAGAGGAAGCAGCACAATATTAGCAGGTAATTTCAGTGAAATGAAATTTAGCTGATGTAAAAATGTAACCAAATACTGTAGCCGAACAGCTTGTATTACGTGTCTGCCAAAATCAGACTTCCTCTCACTCCTGCGTGTTCAGAAGCACCGCAGGCTCCTGAGCAAGAGGAGTACGTCAGCACCACCTCCTGGCAGCCAAAAACGCCAGAGATTTAAGAAATAAAACAGAAGAAGAGGGGGAAAATTCACCTCTTTGTGGGAAAGAGAGCAAAATCATGCTGTCCAAGCACTAAAGATAGTATTTCCAATTCCTATGATGGTCTTTTGGTACCAGGATATATACCTGCTGTTTGGGAGCGATGGTCTAGTCAATGCCTTGAATGAATACAGGGCATCATGGCAGGAAGAAGGATAAGACACAAAAACACACAGACAAATATCTTTGACACATGAGCACTAGGTTGAAGTAACCCCAAAAACTCTCCTCACATCAAATGTTGTCATCTGAAAAGAAAAGCACTCTGAAACTTTAGTGGAATGGCCTGAAAGAGGATTTGAAATGTCTACAAGCAGTCTTTGCAGTGGCTGAGTACCTCCATGCTTTAACTGCTCCTCACAGCAGTTGCAGATGAGACTGTCGTCTCCTTACAAAAGTCATAAACGCAATGTCAGCATTTGTCTTGAGCAGAGGAAAAGCAATTCAAACACAAGTGCTGGCAGCTTTCTTCAGAAGGTGTTGGATCCTGTACTTGAACATGATGGCCTTACAAAGGGCAGCATGTCGATTATCAGCACTATAAAAGGTCCAAACAGCTCTCTACCTCTTTCTTTGCACACTTGACAGTGCAAAATTATGATGTAGGAGAGAAATCAGTGAGCATAAAATGCTTCCTGACTCTGAAAACCATGTGGAAGAAAAAGGGAAGAAATATTTGCAATACTAAATGAAATTATATTATTCTTATGCCAGTTCTTCAAGCTGTGAGATTACTCAAGCAGAACTGCTGGTAATCAGAAGGGCCAGCTGGCAAATTGAAACCTTTTTATGTCTATGGGAAAGATAAAGGTCCTGAAACAGATGGGAAATAAAACTTATCATTTTTAACTAAAACTGAAAATATGGTTTTGGGAGAAATCCTTACTTCAATTTGTCAGAAAGAAGCTGAAAGCTTCAGCATTTCATGAAAGGTAAACAGCTAACTCTGAGGATCTACACAGAGGGCTTCTAATTTGGAGGTTAGACAATTAATTTTCTCACTCTCTAACTTCAGTGAAAGGTTTTCAGGAGCCTTCTTCTTTTCTTGGTTTATGTAGATCACTTCATTTTCTTGTGGCCAAATATGACTTCTACTTTACATCAACAGAAATGCTCTTTGCTGTCATTAGCAAGGTCTAGCACCCTCTTTTTCCTGACACAGAAACAAGACATTTATTTTAATAGTGGATTAATCTATTTGTAATTTTAAAAGGGTTTTGAAGGAAAAATTCTGCTCATTCAACAAAACAAAAAAAAAAAAAAAAAAAAAAAAAAAAAAGAAAAAAAAAGGTGTTACTGGTGAATTTGATTTTTTGAGGAGTACAGAATGGCACTCCAAGGATGGGCTTGGTCCTCTGCTTTTTAGCTTTTGAAGAAGAGTCACCTGAGTAAATCTCATTGCAAAGCTGCTGTAGGATATTTGTTATGTTCTATTAAACCTGGTAAGAGGAATTTTCAAAGCTAAATCTCATAGATTCCCCTCCAAAAGTTAGTCTGTTCAGAGAACAATATCTAAATTCTCTTGGAATCAGGAGAAGGTAATATTAGTAAGCAAGATGAGTCACAAATTCTGTGTCTCGCCTACCACTTCCCAAGCATACTAAATACAAAGTATACAGTCTTTATTCAAAACTTGAATGAATTATTTTACTAGCTAGAAAGTACCAGAGGAGATGGATACACAGCACACATACCCCCAAAAAAGCCAGGTCAGCTTTTCCTGACATACAATGCTTTTTGTACCTTCTATTAAGGTTTAATATATCAAAGCAGTATTATCAAGTTGATTTCTTGACTGGGCATCCAGCCTCAAGTCTCAGATCTTCCTTCGTTGTTGATGCTAAACCTTAAAATTAAGGAGAAGGGGATGGATCATTCCCAGAGCTGTCCATGGCTTCATCTCAGGTGGACACTTTTTGGTCACAGTGAGAACCGTAAGATGGAAAACTCTTATATTTACCAACTACACCAAACTTCCTGTCAAATTGTTCAATGATTTCAAAAGCTGCATTTGGGAATGCAGTTTTTCTTTGTTCTGTGCAACAAGTTCTTATGGAAACCAGGGGTTTTGTGGGACAGAACCTTCTTCATTAATATACTCAAAACAAATAATCACCCAGAGACAACTCCTCATTGCCATAGATGCTTCTTTGCTATGTGTGTCTTTAAACACATGATAATGTATAGCATATGTTTGAAGATGGACAATAAGCATTTATCTTCCCAAGCTAAGGGAAAGTTTCTCCAAGTCTGTTATAAAAAGAGGTATGCAAGAATTAGCATTATTTATCAGTCCTATAAAGAAGAATAACCATCATTGTTAAAATGCCTGGACAGATGGAAATTAATTCAGAGGAAATTCTGGTGAACAAAAGCACAAATGTTTTGCTTACACCACTTTGGTAAGTTATAAATAAAAAATTTATTCATGACAAAGAGACAGCTATAAACATAATGGTTATTTTCTCTTAAACAGTCTATCAAGATCAACTGAGAATTTGGGCTTAATAAAACATGCTCAACTTTTGCAATAAAATTATATAATTCAAGTTTAAAACTTTTAATTTAAAGTGCTTTATAAATTGCATTCATTATGTATGTTTGCAGTGATATATTTCTCTGCCCTCTGGAGCAATCTGTTTTCCTTAGTTTCTTTTTTTTTACTTAATAAATTATTCTTATTTACACAAAGTGTTAACACCAAACTCTTTATTAATAGGGTAAATATGGACTTCAGTAACAACAAATTATGTGGTGTCACTATTAAATGATCTTCCCCTTCCCAGTCTAAGTTCACTGTTCAACACCAAGCCTGCAAACAGTTTGGCAGCTGCTTTTTTCAGCACAACACAAGAAACATTCAAAGCAAAGACTTCAGGAGCACTCTTTTGGGATGGTCCAGCACAATTTGAGATTTCCTGTGCCTTATTTTGAAACAGGACAGTGAACGTTTTACTTCTCCGCGCTGGCTTTCTTCCCACAGTGCTGCAGCAGATCAGGATCCACAGCAAAGCAATTGGCAGGGCAGACTGGCTCTGTTTCTCAGCTGAATGAACAGCTTGACATTAAAACAAATTTAGGACATGAGCCCTCAAATATATTGTGTTTCTCACAGATTTTGGCTGCTCTATCAGATGTCCCATCCTTACAGAGACCACAAAGACAGAGGCAGCTCAGTGGAAATGGGCAAATATTGTTTACATAGTAGAAGTGGCAGGACATATCCAGAGATAGCCCAGTTTCATGCTTTCTTATAAAACCTTACTGAATTTTTTTCTTGAAAATAACACTTCAGGACATGGTCTTGAACATTCCCAACTCTGGCAGCCAGGCAGCAAGGAGAAGACTACATCCTAGTGCAAAACCAGGGACAATAAGGACACAGTTAAAGGACTAGGTTAGGACAAGTAATGGCTAAAGATCCAGGAGAAGCTAGTAAGCCTGAGATTAGCTAAGAAAGAAGACTGACTTCAAAGGACTGATGAAAAGACCATGACAGATGCAGCAAAGAAGGATCTTTTACTTTCAAAGGATCTCTCTCTTCAAGATGCAGAGCATAGTTCTAATTTCCCAAATTTACTATGAGCCATGGGGTATAAAGCACCTTGGAAAGGGCACTTTTCATTCTCCTTTACTGCTGACAAATAGGTGATGACAATCTGATACCGCTATCAGTTATTCTGTTGCTGAAGTGACAAAGATCTCTGGGATAGAAGATTCTGATTATGTCAATAGATAATTTCTCATGAAAGAATTCTGTCATTTTAGTCTGTCTTCTAAAACCCCAAGACTACACAGACATTTCTTCTGAAGAATCAGTCAGGTTGCAAAGTCAAGGATTTAAAAGTTAATGAATAGTTGAATTAAGGATTTATAGTCAGCATCACTTTGTGCAAATTTACTATGACACAGTTAATAACTACAGGGTCAGAAGAAGCCAAGGTGCAAACATCAACACTTGGATAAATCCCTTATTTACAGACTTATATATTTTCCAGAGTCTGGATGCTTATCTAAGCATGTTTTTAAATATTTTCAGTGGCAGTTGTTGGGTGCTCAGCAGCTTTGAGCAACTTAAATTTATTCAGTCAAGTACTAAAACATGAGACTTTTCCAGAGAATGACCATGTGAGAAAAGTCAATGGAAAGCAATGACCAAGAGTTTTGTGGCAGAGACCACAAGCATCTGTCCCTCTAGGGCAGTAGCATCTCACCTAGGAATTTGTCTTATTCCTTTTTTACAGTTCTCCTTATTTCTTATTTGGCATTTCCTGTTTCCAGGTGATTTTGCAGCTCAGTGACCTTTAGGATGTTGGCTGTGTTTGTGGATAACAAAGGTATGAGAGGGAAGAGGAAGCTGCTTCATGGCTGTTGCATGTGAAGGCACTCCTGGTGGGAAGGGCTTGAAGGGTTTGAGGCCCTCTGCAGCCAAACTTTGGGGGGTTTATCACACTTATTTGCTCTACAGAGACACTGGATGGTTTATAGCTATTTCACAGCTGTTTACTATCCTCACCCTTATGGAGAAAAAGCAGGTTGGAGTGATCAAACTGTAGCCTGAGAAGAGAGACAGACAAAGTTGTAAAGACCTGCACAAAATCACATGCTTACTTTCCTTATGGAGTAGGGTACTCCATCTCTTGGCTGGAGTGCTTCTGTCTGTCCCTGGCCTGACTTCACAGAAAAAAATCCCACAATCTTTCCCTCTTTACAGACATTGATTTTAATGAAATATTGTGGTGGGCTGACTCTGGCTGGATGCTCCGTGCCCAGCCAAATTCCCCTGTCACACCCATCCCCAGCTGGGCAGGGGAGAGAAAACTCAATGAAACACTCATGGGTGGAGATAAGGACAGGGAGAAATCCCCCATCAGTTACCAAGTAGTCAATATGGAAAATGGACTTCCTTGAGAGAAAAACTGAATGTAACCACAAAGCTAATGGGTACTATCACTATGTGTTTGTTCATACTTCCTGATGACTTTTTTTACATGATGCTTAGCCTGGAATGTAAGATATATGAATATGCATTACATTTGGCAGCCTGACCTAGATAAACAGTATATCACTTTCATGGATACAGGATTTGCAAATGTCTCTGGAGACTAGAAACTTGCTGGCCTTTTGTGTTCATATCACTTCGGTCTCTCATATATTAAATAATTCAACCATCTCTTTTCTGATGGCAAAGATTTAGGCTTGACTTTTGTTTTCTTCAGCAGCATGGGCCTGCAGAGCAAAGAAATGGTAACAGCAGGCTCCTGTGTGGTAAATCACTTTTGTGACAACATTTTGTTCTTGCTGTGAGCATGTGATACACTAGCACTTATTTATATTTTATTGAATAAGTCAAAGCGTTAATTCCAAAAATAAAACCAGAAATGTTTCTTTTATGGGGAAAAATAGCGATTCACTAATACATATACTTATTTTTGAAGATATGATTGAGTCAACAGCATGTCTAAACTTTGCTAAGATCTATGCTATTCAAATTTTTTTTCTTCTCCTCTAATAAATTAGAGGATGGAAGGGTAGGCATCTCTTCTTTGCACAAGAGCTTGATGCAACACAAAACTACTGAACCACTAAACATGGATTCATTAACTGTTTCCCCAGAAGAAGCAGTACACAGTATCCTTGCACTATGTTTTATATTTCATGTGCATTAAACTCCATCAAAGTGTTTCTCATAAACACAGAGGAAGGTCGTTTTAGTTCCACCTTAAGTAGACATAAGACTTGAAAGTATTTGGAAGAACACTGGTGACTCCCTGTCAGGACTAACCACATTTTCAAGATTTAGCTGGTTAGTCTTCCAAACCCATATGAGCTGCTCTAGAGTAGATCCACAAAAAATACAGCTGGAAGAAACCCTGAGGTATCCCTCAGCTTGTGCTATATAGGAGGTGGTCTGACCCTTCCAGGGCATGCATTATTGTACAGAATTACACCCTCCAGGCAGACTTTCCCTGAACAGAACCTTCTCCTCACCACAGAGAGCAATGGGGCCACCATGCTGGGCATGATGGTGGCAGCATGATGCCCGTGTCCACTTCCTGCTGCTCTTGTTCCATCCTGAGCCATCACTGTGCTATCACTGCCTGCCAGCTGCCCGTGTTTCTCAAGGATCCCCTCACATCTCCACACCCTAAAGAAAGTTCATTCCACAAACCAGCATCAGAGACTGTGTACACTGTGGTTAAGACTAAAGAAGCAATGAACATGTGCGGCCTAATAAATACTTACATAGCATTACAAACTAACAAAAATTCTTAATGCTGCCCTCACATTTCTAGGTAGCCTTAAATGCTGACATAAATCAGTTGCCCTTCACTTTTTCAAATTATGGCTATTCTAAATATATAGCATACAAAAAGCACAATAAAAATGCTATTTTTAACATTTTCATAGGGTGATGGAAATCTTTTTGCTAGGATGTATATATTTAAGATTTAGACTACAACATATTTTACAGTGTTCAAAGGGCATGTTCAGCTTGTGGTTTCGCAAAAGCCCTGCTTGGAGCCATACTCAAGGTTATCTGCCTTTGACAGCTTTATGCTCATGTTATCACCATGTTCATCTTCTCTTGGGGTTTTAGCATTCTGAATGTTTATGCTAGAGTGTCTTCAAATCAAAATAATGAGACACAAGCAGGTACCATCTTCTGTATGTCAGTGTCAGTAATTGACAGCAACTGCTTACATGCAGACCCTCATGGCTGTAACCCTAGAAAAGAGCTTAAACTCTATATTGAACTATAACTCTAAATTTAGAACCATTACAGTCCTTCATTAATAATAGCAATACTCAGCAGCTGAGCATACCAGTGCCTTTTACAGGAAAACCTTGAATGTGCAATGAAAGCACTAAACAAGTCACAGAAAACCCCTTAGATAGTTCGGAATTATATTACCCCTTTATTTTAAAAAGGAGTTTCAAGAGGTCTTTTTATACTTTTTTTTTCCATATCTTTATCTAAATGTTTAGAAGGAATACCAGGTCTGCTTAGCTTAGTTGTTAGTAGGTTTTGTGGACCATTCTGCTTCTACTCAAAAACTTTAAGGCCATGTGGAATAACTATGATCTGACTTCATGGATAGTACAAGATTTCTTTCTGGACAGAAGATGAACATTTTCCAGCTCTGTGGAGCAATATTATGTCCATATCTTTAACACATACATTATTCACTCTATGCATACATGCCATACACAGTCTAAGTAAATTAGTCCTGTTAGAATTAGAATGAAATCAGAGTTTCTGGGATTGGTGTGTCTCTTATAAATTCATTTCACAGCTGATCTGTCTCAGCATTACTGCCAGCACCCACACCAGAGCACAGGGATTTATGGACTGGACTCTATTCATGCCCCTCCGTGACAAGACACTGCAGAGCTTTGTTGCAATTAGTGTGGCATTCTGCTTGGTGTCTTACTGCCCAGAGTGAATTACATCTGTACTGTGAGCAGAATACTGAGTGTTCAACAATAAAAGATGATGGATGTCTGCAAGGAATATTTTTTAACACCGTGCCACGTGTTCCCTATTAGCATAGCAATGAACGACTCTTCTAAAATAACGTGAAGGAAAAGCCTGCCACTGAGATTTTCTCTTTCCTTTTATTTTTAACTCATTTCAAACATGCATGATGTGAGAACTAAACAGACAAAGCCATTATGACAGCACACGATTACATGCATAAACTCACTGGAAAAAAATAGAATGAGGAGAAATGTTGAAAATAAACACCAAAGGTACAGGTATGCTAAGAGGATGCATACATAGCCCGGCAAACTGAAACTGCTCTTTTTACTGCTTTGCTTAATGCTGTAGAGGAGTAATTCTACTCATATCCCCTTCAAGGGAGATAACTCATGTGTAAATCACTGGGCAATGTATTTTTAGTATTCAAAAGTGTTTTCCATCAGGATAGGATTTTTCCTATTAAAAAACCTTTTCCTGGAAGCCTTTCATTCTATTGTTGAAACAGTGACTGATGAGATATCAATGAAAGGACCCTCTTTGGACAGCAGACTGTGCTTCTAAATATATCTCTTTTTCATCAGAACCTGGTGGGATTTAAAAGTAGCAGTGTAACAATAATATTCCAGGTATGGGGAGAACGTTCTTTTCAAACTGTTTGCAAATAAAATCCAGGAAATGAAAAGAGAGGATATGAAGGAATGAGGGGGGAAATGCCTCCCACTCAGAGCATCTTGCCAACATATAGAAATGCTTGAGGAAGGTTGTTGTACTCAGGGATATAAGTGGAATATATCTTGGCAACATTCTTTTGTTCTATAGAACAAAAGAGAGTAGCTGTTGTGTATGTGTCCTATCAGGGTCTCATATATGAATAACAGAAAAAATGTGTGTATCAGCTACCAGACTGCCTTCCAATAAACCCTGAACAAGAAAAGAAATACAACAAGGCATGGGTTAAATCAGTACTTTCAATGACCAGCAGAAAAGAAAGACATTAAATATGTTGTTGTTGAACCAGCTGTAATTATGTTAACAAATAATTATGTAATTATTTGTTATGTAATTATGGTAACAAATAAAAGAATGGGACAGGAAAAAGATGACACCAAATTTAAGGGACATAGAAACTAGTGACTTAAAAACAATTTAGAAAAAAATAAATAAACTGTCAGGTGCATGATGCATCTGCATTACACCAGCAGCCTGAATACAAGGCATACAGGTCCATGAGAGGAGACTTATTCTCACACAAATACAGCTGCTCCTGCAGTAAAATCTCCTGTGCTTACTGAATCATTCCTGCCCACTGTGTGAAAAGATGTGTTTTGCCAGAAATGCTCTAGTATCCCTTTTCAGCAAGTGCTGCTAGTTGCAGACTTCCTCTGTCCCTCAAGGAGAGAGGACAAAAGTTACTGCGAGATTGCTGGCATTTATGTGATCTCTGAAAGTAGCTAGTGCTCAGCACGATTTTAACCACACCATCTGCCGCCTGAGGAATCATGGGTTAAAAATATGCGTTCAACAACTGTGGACAGAAGGACTCAGGTAATAGGTCTTGCCAAATGAAAGGCTAAAGTCACAAATTATTCCACTCTGTGAAATCAAAGTCTTGACAGTTATTTGTCCAGGATCTGAGTGCCTTTTCTGACAGATCTCTTTATGACAGACTAGTCTTGAGAGTAATGGAGGTTGCACTAACTTTTGAGAAAGGCAGGAGTACAAGAATACGAGGGGCTTCTACACAGACAGCTCAGCAATGAAATTTACATAAGTGAGCAAAAGCAAGGGGAAATATCAATTATATGGAAAAACATAGACTTCAATGCTTCAGTCTCTGTACTTTCCCAAGAAGAAGCATGGGGGGAGGGGTTGGATGCATTTGCATTTAAAATGTCACTGCTTCTGTTTTCAGGTAGAGAAAACATTGGTTTTCATAATCTTTAGAATATATTTACCCAAAAAGCAAATAATCTGTAATACAAGACATGTCTTATTACCTCTAACACACATGCACACAGTTCTTCCTCTTATACTTTGAAGACCCTGCCACTGATTTCTTTACTGAGGGCTCCCATGAGGTCAATGAAAGCTGAGAAAATGTGATCATATGTTTCGGTCTTGCCCTTGGTTGAGTAGTTACTGACACCTTCTTTAGCCAACATTAAAGCTTCTTCATCACTTTTATGTTTCAAAGATATAAGTTATTTTAAAGTAATTGACTGAGATAGTGATCCCTGGAATTAAGATAGGTGTAATTTGCATATACATCTGCTTTGCTATAAATTGCTGGCAAGGAAATGCAGTACTAAACTTAAGCTGCTTTGATCATCCCCATATTGTATTTCATAAGTTTGCACTGAGGGATCTGTGGGGAGAGGGAAGGGAAGGGAAGGGAAGGGAAGGGAAGGG